>CM041292.1:135702498-135741779 GCA_023052935.1 Piezodorus guildinii | reverse complement strand
TTTAATATTTGAAAAAAAAAAAAAAACGTAGCAAATTATTACACAATGGTTTATTATTTCCAAATAACTATATTAGGGTATAACTGTTTATAGGCAATCAACTAATATGAAAAGCAATAAACTGTTAAGGGGAAAATGGAATTTCACCGCTGCTAATTTCAAAAAGCTTTATCTCTGCTAGTTCTAAACCAATTTCAATGATTATTTTTTTATCTTGTAGGAATATAAATATATATCAATTTTTTTTTCTTTTTTTTTATCGTGTTTATAGTAATTGTAAAATAATTAAAAAAAATGTTCGGTATCTTCAAAAATAACGGAGTTACAAATGTACATATTGGCAAGATTTAAGTTTTTTTTTTTTTTCGTTTTTCCTTAATTTTTTGTTTATCGCGCTTTACTGATTCTAAAACTCGATACATATTTTTTTCTATCTTCAAAAATAACTGAGTTCTGAGCGCAGTTATGTGTGAATTTCAATTTTTTTTTTCTTTTTATTTTTACATAGTTACTTTATTTTTGTTTAGAAAACACTAATAAATTTTTCCCTATCCACAAAAATAACCAAGTTATTAAATTAAATCACTTTAAATCGGCCCCCGTTATAAAAATAACCAGCTAAAATCAACGTCTTAGAGTGAGGGTCATCGTTGCATGCCCTAGTATTTTTATGGCGAATTTAAAGAAAAATTGGTGCTGTATTTTCGGAGAAATGCCGCGGACGGCGTATGGCGGACTGCCGAAAAACGGATTTTTGTATCCGTTATTCGGGTTCTACGCATCTTGAAACGTAAGCCCTGAAATTTTGAGGGGGTTATAGGATAGAAAAGTTCATTATTGAAAATAATAAACCAAAATAATGATATAGAAATAATTTCATTTACTTTTATGAATAAATTAGCTACGCACTCGAAACCTATGGTAATTTTTCTATCGTTGCTAAAATGGGAGAGAGCATGAGAGGCCGAGGGTGGCCCTTTTAGCAAATGAAGCCCGGGCCGTCCAATTTGGGGGCCCCACTCAAATCTAATTGGTGGAGCCGGGCACCGCTCCTCTCAATGAGTAGTCTGCGCAAGGGTGTGCATGTTGCCAACGTGTGTCGTCTCTCTAAATAGCCCTAATAGAGCTCTTCAAGCATTGTCATTCTCTCAGGCCATTAGATATTTCTCTTCTCTCTGCGCGGGAGGTCTTTGGAAGAAGGGTTTAAATTGCTTGTAACGAATGAAGGTGCAGATTTAATAGACACAAACAGTATAAGGGATGTGATTAGACTGAAAAGTATAAAGGGGATACATAATAGAATAATATAGTGACCATTATTATTGTACATACATTTTTTTCTTAAAGTAATAGCCACTAATTAAACATTGAGCAAATATAAAATGAAAGATAAAATTGAATTCAGGGATTTACTTTTTTTTTTTTTTTTTTTTTTTCACGAATAAGAAAGTTCTCTTTTCAGGACTTTAAAGTTTACTGTAAAACATGACGTTTAATAAATAACATAATTAGGTGCATTTTTATGTACGCACTATACAGTAAAACATGTAGACATATTTTTCTACATCTCCTGAATGAATCTGGTTCTTCCTCCTTATCCTACAAACGAAAAATAACATTAAATTATTACTGACAAGATTAAAAACCGCTTCAGTCATTTTCGCCTTAAACCACTGGGAAAAACAGATTGAATTTTATAGTCTATTGTATAAGTCTGTAATAAACTAACTAAGTAATAAATCTTAATAAAGAGGAAAAATTAAATAAAATAAATAATAATAGTCTTGCCTTATTATACATATATACAATATTTAACATACTGCCCCTTTTGAACTCCGAATCAAACCCCGACGCCCACAAGTGGGTGTCAGGGCCCGAGGCCAGGAAATCCCAGCGCTTTTCGGTTACCGGTCTAATAAGCCAGTGGAGACTGAGAGAGGGCGCTAGAGCTACAGACTCTCAGGCAGGGACTTAAACTAATTAACTCAATGCAGAAGTTAGTTGATGCACTCGCGACAAAATCCGATTTTATAGTATATCAAACTAAAAGGCAAAATATAATTGCGAAAACATTTCTTGAATTTTATTATCAGTAAAATTATTATTTTGAATGAGTTTTGTTAATTCAGTAAAATTTATGATTAATCCGAAGTTTTAATATATTTTCTTCCAAAACAAATGACTAATGCAATCGTTTTATTGTATTTTTACTAACGAGCAACATATATTGCAATGGTATGTTGAAAGAAGAAGTACCTTCATATCCAGACGCACCTAAAAGTGCACTAAAAAAGTTGACTCTGTTTTCTGTGGTTATTTATGTTCATAGCATAATAATCTATAAATTTTTTAACCATGACATTGTATTATTATGCAACTTTTAACTATATTTTCAGTTTTTTTTTTTTTTTTTTTTTTTTAGTTTTCTTCTTTTTTCTATCAGTGTTGTATTTCATTTACGAAAACTGGTTTTTAACTACTTTTATTCTCATAATTTTAGGATCTGCACCGGAGGCAGATAACTGAGATTTCAAACAATGCAAGGAAGAACATTTTTCATTATTTTTTATTTATAAGTAATACCTTTAGTACTGATACAAAAATTATTATATTAAATGTAAATTGTATGCCCAATTTTATCCTAAGCTCATTTTAATAATTTTTAAAAAGTCCTATAAAGTATGGCTCTACTTTGCAGATGTAACACATAATACTTCATTAACTTTTTACTGCCTTAGCTAATGGAATAAATGGAATAAAATAATAAAAGCTGGTTCATAATAACATCAAATTCAGTATAATGTGACTTACGTCCTTCTCGCATAAAACTTGGTTTTATAATTCATGAAGGCTACAAAGATAGTTGCATTTATGAGAAACCTAGGTGGTTTTTAAAAGAAAAGTTTTTAACTCCGGATCTAAATATTCATTATCTTCCTTTAAACCTAGGCTATAGCTAAAGATTAGGTCTTAGATTTGTGACCAGTCGAGTTAGTACTTTAAAAGGTATTAAGGCTTCGGTCACGCTATGCTTTTTTATTTATTTTTTAAATGTGCAAAGGAATGAAACTGTTTTCCTCACATAATGAAACAATTAGTAATTAATAGCTTTCACGAAACATTAATAATTTATTAATGCAGTTTCTTTTATTTTATATTTTTTTAGGAAGTTTCATTCAATATTTTGTATTTAAATAAGAACTCAATAACTTCCATTTTTTTTTTAATTTTTTTTTTTTTTATTGAAATTTACAACTGTACAAATAATACATCAAGTAAATATGCTGTAATGTTATAACACATGGAATGAACATGAAGAGAAACTGCCCATTGGCAGCACTCTTTGGTAGTCTAAACAAGAAGGTCTCGAGGCCATCTTCTTTTCAGACGCCTCGGAGGATTATCAGGAATGGAAGAGGAAGCATGGATTGAAACTAATGGATTAGAGTGGGAGTGGAGTTTTTCATGGCAGGTGTGATACCTGGTACGGGCCAAATCAGCAACATATGGAACATTAAGATCATTGTGGACGATTTTATTCGTGACATAGTAAGGAGCGTTAAGGATTTTGCGAAGGATTTTGGATTGTAAGGATTGGATACGGGAAGAGTTTGATGGTTTAGTAGAGCCCCAAAGCTCTACTCCGTTCCATTTTTTTTGAATTTATTTTTCTTTAATATCTAACAGATTGTTTTTCAACGTTTCGGGATTTGGGTCCCCATTCTCAAGACTTTTATTATCATTTTATACACACACATTTTTTTTCCATTACATAGCCTACTGATATTCGTCCTTATGATGTCTACTGGTTCACCTAATTGGTAATAAAAGTCTCAAGAATGGGAACAAAACTCCGAAAAGTTGAAAACAGTGTGATATATATTAAAGAATTTTCCTTTTTTTTAAATGGAAGCATGAAATTGAACTATGGGGCTTTACTAAACCATCTTATATCTCCCGCATTCAATTGTCACAATCCAAAATCCTTCGCAAACTCCTAAATGCTCATTACTTCGTCACAAATGAAATCATCCATAGCGACCTTAATATCCCATTTGATGCAGACCTTTCTCGTATCAGATATACCACTTTCGATTCCAAACTCCCTACCCACATAAACCCTCTTGTCCGCAACCTATCAACCTCACATATTTCGGATAACCCTCCTGGGTGATTGAAAAGAAGATGGCCTCGGGACCTACTTACTTAAATAGACATCGAAGTTCTGCTTCTAGATAGTTTCTTCACAAGCCTTTTACGCCCTTTACTAAAATTCAACACGTTTACTTGTTGTATTTATGTATATACAGTTGTAAAATTCAATAAAAAATAAAAATAAATAATAGAAGTTATTTAAATAAGAAGGATTATTAATTTATTTTTTATTATAATCAAAAGTAATTTATCACATTTTCATCTGTTGTTTTATAAATAACTCCACAGTATCCATCAAAGTATCCTGTAATATCAAAGTATCCATCCACAGTATCCTCAACATCCAGTAAATTATATTAAAAACATAATCAATTTTAATCCTATTGATTTGCTTCTAATGGAGCCTTACTGTTTTGATTTTTAGTAGGACTCATTATATTTATAGTTTAATAAAGGAAATATCATATCGTAGTTGAGTTTATGTTTTGTTAATTCAACAATATCTGTATGTAATCCTTGTTAAATAAGAATATTGACATTTTATTTTCACTTATTTATGTATGAAATATACCGTAAAGGAAAGTATTGCAATCTTGAGATATTTCACGTTCAAAAAAGTTTTCACCTAAAATACACGTTTTAACGTCCAAATGTCCGCAAAACGGTATGTGGGAGTATTTGTGTAAGTGGTCAGTCTAGTTCAAAAACCATAAGATTTGTAAAAATATATTTTATATTTTAAAATAATATATTCCTGAGATGTTACAGAAACTTATTTAACATAATCAGCACACCAGAAGAGTCATAACATGCATTTTGCACCTTTTTACGATTTTATCAAAAACGTCTTTGATGATTTTTATTAAACTCGCAACATCAATGTAAAATTTAATGTGTTTTAATATGTTGTCTTTTTTCTTGGTGATCAGAATGGTGTGACTTAGATTAACTTTCTCTAAAGTATCTTTAATTTTGTAGTTTTGAAAAACAAATAAATAATCGTATCATCTTGTTAGCATTGATGAAAAACGGATAAATATATAAGCTAAACAAATTTGATAACAACTAAAAGAGAAGATAGCGAACATATTTTTCATTATTATTACTATGATTATTATTTCTATAAAACAGTAATATATATGTATAATATTCCGTTGGAAAGAAAAATATTTTAAAAAAAAAGAAAAAAAAGTTTTAATGTAAATCGTAATGTAGAAAGACCAAAAGGACAAACTAAAGTAATTGTCGTAGATAATAATATGACAGATTTTTTAATGATACACGCATTTCTATCGAAATTTAATAAAATGCATTAGCAAATTTCATCTCTAATTGTATTGAAAAGTTTTTTATTTGATTTTAACAACCGAGGCAGGTGAAAGTGTGTTGATTTTTTGAAGTTCTGTTTATTTCATTCATAAAAATAAAACTCTTGGTTGCAGTAGCCGCTTAACTAACAAATTTTTAAGTTTTTTTGTTTTGATTTTTAATTCTAAGACTAAGACTAAGACTAAACGTATAAAATGGCTTAGTGATAAAAGGTGTACCTAGCGAAAGGGAGGAATGATAGGGGCAGCGACCCCTTCAAGTTTTAAAAGACACGTGTTACACATAGCCATTTCTCCCTTGAGGTGGTGGAAAAATAGCTGAAAATATTGATGTTAAAAAATAATTTTTTATGTGATGAAAGTAAAATTTGTAGTAAATTTCGTTTGTAAAAATATATTTTTCATTGAATTCAGTACTGTTTATGATTGAGAGGATGGTTTATCGAGATTTATTGAAAAAGAATAAATGATCCCAGACCCAAGAGAAAAATGTATTATATCAAAAATGGGCTATTCATAACACATAAACAAAATATAGAAAAATAATAAAACAATATTAGATGTAAACTTTGCAACTTTTTTTTTTCTCTTTATATTTATATTCACGCCTGTCAGAATGTATCTGGCTATCAGCAAATGTGCTGTACTAATTGAGATCAGGCATGGTAGGCATGAAGAAGGAAAATGCCCAGCAGCACCCCTTCCATGGCTTTATTTTATCAGAGGACGTCCCTCATCCAGCTTCTCTTTAGCCTTCTTCTGACTGGCATTTCAGCTATTTGCATGTCGTTAATCAGTCTATTGTCCGTTAGGTTTACTGTGATAACGAGTATAGAGTGTTCGTATATGTTGGTCAGCTGTTGGTTGTTGTAAGTCCGTATGTAGGGTTCTGTTGTTTACGTACCAAGGAGTTGTCGTTATCAGTCTTAAAATTTTGGATTGAAATGATTGCAGTTTTTGTATGTGGGTCTTTTTTGCTGAACCAAAAATCTGTGAAGCGTAAGTCCATATTGGCTTAAGGTATGCGAATGTATTCAGTTTCTGTCTAATTTTTAATTTTGATAAGATTTAGATAAAAGTGAGTATAGTACTTTCAGTCGGTGGTTAAGAGTCTGTCTTTTTATCTTGACATATTGACCCCAAATCATCCTTTGATAGAGTGTCAGTCCTAGGTAATGTACAGAGTTCGTCTGAGGAATTTGGTTGTTGTCGATCGAAAATGGTGGGCAATGTTATGTCGTAGTGTTTTGTGTTGTAGTACTTGTTTTGATTTGTCGTGATTTAAACGAATTTTCCATAGAGTGTACCAAGTTGTAGTATCATTAAGTGATTTTGTAGAGTCAGTGAGGCCAGGATAGGATCGTCGTTTGATGTTAAAATTGAAGTATCGTCCGCGTTAGTAGCATTCATTGTGGTGGGGTGAGTTGGTATGTCATTTGTGTATACAATGTATAGGAGCGGAGCAAGTATCGATCCTTGCGGTACTCCTGCCAAGACTGGTCGGATTGAAGATGTTTTTGAGCCCTGTCGAACAGAGAAAAACCTATCAGAGAGTAAAGAGTGTATAATAAGATAGTATGTGTAAGGTAGTACGTTCTTGAGTTTAAAGAGAAGCCCCTCGTGCCAGACTGTATCAAACCCGTGGGCAACATCCAGAAATACCCCAGTTGCGTATTGCTTTTTTTCTAGTGCTCCTGCAATGAAGTCTGAATGTAATGAAGTAACTCTGTGTAATTGGTGTGTCTTTGAGTGTGACATGCGAAAACCGAATTCATGGTCAGGTATTATTTTTTGCTCAGTCAGTATGTCAACCAATCTTTTATAAATTAATTTTTCGAAAAGTTTAGAACATATCGGAAGGAGATTATTAGACCTAAAAGAGGAGGGTTTGTACATGTCTTTGTCTTTTTTGTGTATCATTTTTATGATTTAATATTTCCACTGTACTGGGAATTTAGCTGTCCTAAGTATGCAATTGTATATTGTCGTGAGGAACACTAGAGCTTTCTTGGGCATCAGTTGGAGCGGCTCGGCAGTTATTAAATCATAACCTGGGGTTTTTCTTTTAGATAAGTGTCTGATTTGTTGTGCGACTTGTAAAGGAGTGAAAGATATAGGAGGTTGTGTCAGCTGTAGTGGAATGTCCAGAGTCCTTTTAACTAAGTTTTCATGTTCTGTATTAGGGTAGTCAGTCGGTGGTAAAAAAAACAGAGGAAAGATGGTCAGCAAAAATTTCAGATTTTTCTCTATCTGACACGGCCCATGAACCATCTTCTTTTCGCAGTGGTACTGACACCTGTCGATGTTTCAACAATTTCTTGGTATACTTTCACAAGCTTCCATCGTCAGTTGATAGGTTGTTTAAAAAGGCATCATAGTTAGTTCTATTGAATTTTTGTTAAAGGTTTGTCCGTCAGAAGGAAGTCTTTTAATCTGCCACACCTTACGAGCTATTCTCTTTGCTGTGATCAAGACCCTTATGTATTGAGGGTATTTTGGCAAATGATCTAATCTCGATGTTATCTTCTGAGATGATGACCATGCTTCTCTTTGGACACGTTTAGTAAATGTTTCCACCGCATCTTCTAATTCGGCTTATGTTTTGATAGACAAGGGTATTGAGAGATTTGTTTCAAGAAATCATCGGTATAGATCCCAGTCCAATCCGCTATTTATAAGCATGGGCACCCTTTGCGCATTGCATGGTTCGTCGAGAACGACCAAATGTAGAGCAGAGTGATCAGAGCAAAGATCAGAGATCGTTTTTATTGAGTAAGGTATGGTACGTAGTCCTTTGGTAATAAAAAAGTTTGCGAGGTTGGCCAGTAGGTTGGTGTGTCTGGTGATATAGTGTCTAATGAAAGCTCGTGGATGGCAGCCCTCAGATTTCTTCCCCTAGGGGTGCATAGACGTGACCCCCAAAATTGGTGCTTTACGTTAAAATCGCCGCCTGCTATAAAGCAACGCCCTAACGTTTGAAAATAATTGTGAAACGCGGAAGATGTCAGTACATATCTTGGAGGACAATACACCGAAGCTATACTTATCACGTGGTGTTTTGTGTGTAGTAAAATGCCAGTGGTTTGGACGTCAGGTGCAGTTGGTAAGTGTAAAAGGTTATGTTTGAGTTGTGTCTTAATGAGGATAGCAGTCCAGCCGTTTGATGTGTTGTCCGGATGGTCTGTTCTGTATGTCAAGTAACCTGAAATATCAAATTTTGATCGTGGTGTAAGGTGTATCTCTGTGATCAGTGCAATGTCATAACCATAACCATCCCTAACCATCCCTATGTTGTAGTAGTCCGTTCGCGTTCCAAAGAAGGATGGACAAAGAGCCCCTAGTCAGCTGATTACGGGCCATTAGGAGGGCAAATGGTTTGTGTTACCTGTGCGAGCTGCTGTACAAGGCTAAAAAGAGGCTGGATAAGATAAAGTAGCTGGTCTAATTGTGGTGGGATATAGTCAGCTGAAGTTGGCTGCAGAATACTTTCCCGCCTCATACCTTCTGTAGATTGGTTAGACTGTAGTCCCGAGGATGTTGCTTGTTTGACTGCTATCTGGTGACGAGCTAATACCTCAGCAACAGCCTGCACGGGAGCTTGCCGTTAAGATGACTGTTGCTGCTGCTGTTGCATCTGAGGAAAACTGCTTGGTGGGATTAATTTCGAAAGATTGGAGTATTCTTTTGGATTTAAAGGAGAAGGTAGAATACGATGGCACCCCATATTTCTTTGTGATCTCAAATCCTTCAGTGTTTGGCACCCACAATAGTTTGCGGGATGTCCCCCTTGGCAATGCGAGCATTTTGCTGACGTATCTCGGGTTTTGGTGCATGAGGAACTTTCATGCCCTTGTCCACACCTTACGCACCGTGGTGCGTGGTTGAAATAGGTCTTGGTGTGACCGTACTTTTGGCATCTAATGCATTGCCTGAGGATTATTTTCTTTCTAGGTTCCTCTATGATTACCTTGGTATAATATATTGTTTTTATATCGAATTTTTTTTTATTGAATGAATGTTTAGTAATATCAATAAAAAACATTGGTAATGGCCGCTTAAACCGTGAAATTACGTTGCTATTTGCTAATTGCTACGGTCTGGTATCCCTGGTTTTCATGATCTTTTTTTATCTCTTCAACGGGTGTGTTGTGGTGTAGACCTTTAATGATTATTGTTGGATTTTTGTCATCAGGAGCTGATATGTATGGAATTCAGCTCCGCTGTTTTTAAGACAACTAACAAGTTTTATGTAGTCATCTGGAGTTTGAGGATATACCGTTACTCCTTTATAAGTTTGTTTTAGTAAAAATAATTAGTGCTAGTGTAAGTTTGAAGATAAGCGACCAAAGCTGCATAATTTTGTACATCAGTAACAAAAATAGGAGGTGGTTTGGAGTTAGATGATGATGAATTACTTTGATCTTCAATAACACTAGAGAGGACTGCAAAACTCTGACTCCGTGCGCTGTTGTTTCCGAGGATCCCTGTCTGCTACGCTGTTTCTTTATCTTCCTGTCACAACTTCCCAGGCACTAGAATTGTCCGTAACACCGAATTCCATACAATTAGCTTCGTCCATGTTGGCGGCTATTTCCGCCTCGTTTAACTTTTTCACTCCCAACTCCAGTCTCAACCTTTGTTTTCGGTAAGATATTTAATCGAAAATAGCTCCGAAATCCAATGATTTTAACGTAAATGAGAGTTATAAAAAAAATTTAACTTTTGAGCTTGGTAAACAAACTTTGCAACTAAAATAAATAATTTAAAAAATAAATCGTATGATAAATAAATAACTAAAATGCCATGTTGAAAAAAGAAAATTACTAAATAAACAATCTTTATACAATACTTATGTACAATCATAGACGGAAATCTGAATAATATGGATAGCAAAAAAGAATCCTGGAAATTCCAGCATTGATGTAAGAAAGTCAAGGGTAATTGAAAGGAATATCAGTACTTCAACTAAATTATGCCTATATTTTATAAAAATTAGTATATAGATCGATGTATTTTTGAAAATTCGTTAAGATAAATAAATAAGAGAATAGTGGTAAGTAGGTTTCATGTTTTATAAAGATCAACTTGTAGGGTATCAACTGGCATTTTTCAGGTCAGGAGTGAGGGCGGGAAATTTAATTCAAGTTGAAAAATCGGCACTGAGGCGTGAACTCGCAATTATTTTAATCCAAGTTTTTTTTTTTTTTTTTTTTTTTTTTTTTGTCTCTGATTGCACCCTCGTTCAAAGCAACGCGCGTTGACCCACCCGGCTACCTCGCCCCCTCCGAACAAATAGCAAAGAAATATCCAAATTTTCTTTTAAAGCAAACTGCTAGCATGTAACAAGTTCAGCAATCTGTTAAATAAGAAAACAAGCCTCCTTCAGGAATTTCAGCCGTTGTAATATTCAGTATGTGTTCAGTTTGGTAAAGATTTTTCATAATGCTTAGCCGGAGCTTGGGGCTACGACCTTAGAAAGTTTAACCGCTTGGGGCCCATGAGGAGGAGAAGGCGGAAGAAGTAACCGACACCGAGCACATTAAAGTCCTTAAGACAAGGCTTTATATGTGCGAGTAAGTACTGCCCCTGTACTTCATAATTTATCAGCCTTAACGCTCCTCTCGGCTATATATTAATTAAAAACTTCCTCCAGCTTTACATAGTGGGTTAAGAAACTTTTTGTATTAGAGGATTTGTCTTAGCTCAAAGTTCCGACTCCGGGGTATGGTTTCCTCGCGATAAGAAGAGCCGTAATAAAGGCGTTGCGTGAAATCAATATAGACTTCCTGCTGGCTAGATATTGATTTTTATTTTAGATTAATATAATGTGTTATATATTGAGAATACTAAAGGGAGTAAATGCAATATTAAATTATTTTAATATCAATCAAATAAATATTTATAAGATCAGGCGGCAAAAAAAGGCATTTACCTACCCCCTAAGGTTTCTCATCGGACTAACTCCCCGTGACAGAGGGAACTTCCTAGATCACAGTTATTAGCCGATAAAAGTTTTAAGGGTGGACAAAGGCTGGACCGCCGACTTCGAGCACTTTCTATATCAGACCTGGCTAACTTTGTCATGACCACCGATAGGAGATCGGAAATTTCCAAAAAACAGTATTTTGTAAAAGAAAAGAGGATAGAGGTAATGACATAGAGGATTGATATAAGGCAATAGTTTTCGAGAGACAGGAGTTGTATTCCATCCACGAGTAAATGGCAGTCGTTCGAGACCAAGAAGAGACTGAAATCTGAGAGAAGTCCCTCGGAGGTCGGAGATAAGATACTGGGGGATGAAAAAGAAAATATACGCTTAAGGCGGATTCCCTCGAATTAGAAGAACCACAGTATTCTTAGTCATAGTTCTAGTCGTTGTGTAAAATATAGTAGATACGCATGAGCTAATTTTTATAATAATGTTATTTATTGAAGCCTGATTAATTTAATCTTCTCCAGCATGCCCCTTTTAATATTGGTAAACACGACACCATTAGAAAATAGCTCCAATGGTTCCAGTAAATATAGTCCATACACACATTGTATATATCAATTAATACTGTTTTTGAAGCTACCGCTGCCTTGGAACAGCAGCCAGTCAAAACATAGCAAACTGATAGTTACTTTTTTGACAAAAACCTATTAAAAATGAATTGCATAGTGAATGAAATAACTACTGTAACATATGGTAGCAGAAAACCCTCAAATGCAGAGGAAATCTATACGATACGTTCATCAGATTTCTTTTTTCTTTTTTTTTCGTTTAACATTTATTATTTTCTGTAGCCAAAATATTTTCTTCAATTTAATTTTGATTGTTTTTTATTTCTTCATTTTTCCCAAGCTGATTTATGATTTGTAAAGAGAAAACTTTTATGAGAGAAGTTGGTTGAGGGTGCAGTCAATTTAACACACAATTAAGCGTAAACTTAATTTATTGGTGCCGACGTTTCGGCCTAAATTATAGGCCTTCTTCAGGATGGTTGTGTGAGCTGAGAAGGCGTCAGTCAACAACAATAGGATAGTAAACTAAATACAACAATACATAGAAAACTTTTATAATGAAGTCAGTGTGCATAACAAAAAAAAAAAAAAATAAATAAAAAAGTTGCTTGAGTATTTCTTCCTGACTGGGTAATATAATAGATCATGTATATCTATAATCTTCTGCTGATTCCAGTCAGGAGAAATTGAGTTTTCGGGATAGCCCAATTAATTAAGTATATGTATATAGTAAAAAAAAAATAAATAAAATACTAAATCAAAATATTCCTAATTATAAATGTACACTTAGATACTATACATTAGTTACTGTTTTAATTAAACCAACACAGCTTCTAAATATTAGGTCCTAATTATAAAGGTTATATAAATAAAAATATTCCCTATTAAATTTCTGAACAGAAAACTGACAATAATTATTTGATTCGAGAAAGACTAACAGAGCTAGACTGTGTCGAGAATGATCAGCTGATGCGCTCGATGATAACAGTCATACGTTACATCGTCTCTCAGATTTTTGCTTTTTTCAGTAGGAATTCGCTAGAATTCAGTCTGGAGAACATCACTAGACCTCAGGAATATTACGGCAGTGAATATTGGAGAAGTTTCGGTAAGCAAAGTTATAATTTACTTTGTAAAATCACGAAAAAGTGAAAGAAGGGTCACTGATCAGCTGATTGCCGCTAGCTCGGCAAGCTCGGGCTTGCTTTTCTTTTAATTATATTTCTTTTATCTTTAATTCTTATCTCATTATTTATTTATTATTATTATTATTTTCTTAATCAATGAGATATTTTCATCAAGTCATGTCCTCAAAGTCCGCAAGTAAAAGATCTAGATCTGCAGGTTCGAACTCGTCTCCCACAAAACAGAGACCCCGCCGTGAACAAAATAAAAAAATGATTCCACCAGCGACCGCGTCAGCTACCTCATTAGGATCTGAACCACAGCCCAGCGTCATATCATCATCACAAGGAATAACTGATGAATCTCCGTTTTTTACACCGAATCCATTTCAGATCCTCCAAAATGAAAAAGAAACCATGGAATCTTCTCCTATACCCAGAGAACCACTACCTCCACCAATATTTGTTAAAAATATTACAAATTTTAAACTGATGTGTGCGCATTTAAACAAAGTAACAGATCCTAATAGTTATTATTGTATAAGTAGAACCAATGATACTAAAATATCTCCGACTACTGCTGAAACCTACAGAAAGATTGTAAAATATCTGACTGAGACCAAAGCTGACTTTCATACTTATCAGCTGCGCCAAGAGAGAGCATTAAGGGTCGTAATCAGAAACCTACATTCCTCAACACCCGTTGAAGCAATCAAAGAAGAACTGACAGAATTAGGATTCCAAGTGAGGCAAGTCACCAACGTTCTAAAAGATAAAAGTCCACTGCCTCTATTCTTCGTGGACTTGGAACCATCAGCAGGAGTCGAAAAAATCTATGACCTCAGTAGACTGTACTATACCCGTGTAAAAGTTGAAAAACCTTACACAAAGAAAGAAATAGTCCAGTGCCATAACTGTCAGGCATATGGTCATACCAAAAGTTATTGCCATCACATACCACGCTGTGTGAAATGCGGTGAACAGCATAAAACAGAAGAATGTACAAGATCAAGATCAACACCCGCTGTATGTGCTCTGTGCCTCAAGGACCACCCGGCTAACTACAAGGGATGTGAAATCTACAAGAAACTCAGAACCAGATACCAAAAACCTCAGGATCAGAATGAAACAGCTGTACCAACCAGAAACAGAAGAGAACCATCTAAACTTGTAAATTCTAACGTGTCATTTGCTCACTTGCTTGGAGGTGGTAACCAGAATCATGAAGTCGAGGCACTGCCGGAACAACATTTTCCTCAACATTCTCAATCTATTGTACAAGAATCTATCCCTCAAAGTTTACCTAATCTTCAAAAAACTCCTCAACATCAAATTTCTCATATCCCTCCACCATCAAATGTCACAGATCTTACCAGTCTAATGACATCGTTCATCTCCGAAATCAAATCTCTCGTTATGCCGCTTATATCACTCCTTACAAATCTAGTATCGAATCTAATCCCTGCCTTAAAAAATCCTTAAATGACTTCACCTAACTCCTTATCCATTCTCCTTTGGAATGCGAATGGTGTTAGAAATCATACTGACGAACTGACAGCGTTGTTGCAAGACAAAACAATCGATGTTGCACTTATAACTGAAACAAGACTAACGACTAAACAGTACTTCAAAATACCGCAATACATGACATACCGTACTGACCACCCAGACGGCAAAGCCCATGCCGGTTCTGCTATCATTGTCCACCAATCCCTCTCTCATCACTTACTCCCACTTCCCACCTATGATTTCCTACAAGCCACAGCCATAGTAATCAAGACTTTTTCCTTTCCGGTAACCCTCACATCTGCATACTGTCCTCCTAAACATTCCATTTCCAATTCTGAATTTGTATCCTTCCTGGATTCCTTAGGAAATCGTTTCATTCTGGGTGCAGACTTAAACGCCAAGCATCAGCAGTGGGGTTCCAGAACCACGAATTCTCGGGACGAAATTTGCTGTCTGCACTCAACTCCCGAAATTTTAATATCCTGCCTCCTGACTCCCCTACCTACTGGCCAACCGATCCTAACCGCAATCCTGACATCCTCGACTTCTTTATCCACAGCGGATTAGGCTCTCTCAACTTGTCTTTAACTCGCCTTGATGAACTATCCTCAGACCATAGTCCACTGATCCTAAAAGTATCTCTCACTCCAATTCCAAAACCCATTCCACCATCATTCATCCGAGGCCCTGTCAACTGGAACCTTTTCCGCCAAATCCTGACCGATAATATTGACCTCAGAGTAACCCTCAAAACCCAAGATGACCTAGATAATTCCGTCTATTCCTTTACCACCGCCATCCAACAAGCTGTCTGGACTGCTTCCTCTCCTAAACACTCCAATATAAATCCAGACCAAAATCATTTTCCACAACCTATTATAGACCTTATGCACACCAAACGCCGAGCAAGATCATTATGGCAGCGCACCCGACACCCAACAGATCGCCGCTCCTATAACTTCTATTGTAGACAATTGAAGAGGGAGTTGGCGAACTTCCGTTCCCAGTCCTTTAATTCCTACCTCTCCTCTCTATCAGCTCGTGATAATTCCCTGTGGAATGTCACGAAAAAGATCCTAAAATACCATCATGTTTCCCATCCTCTCCGACGTGGTGATGACTCCTGGGCTGCGTCTGATGAAGATAAAGCCGAGGAATTCGCCACACACCTCTCCAAAGTATTCACTCCTCACCCGGAATCCCACATCAATCACACCGCAAAAGTGCAAGACTTTCTTATGTCACCGATTCCACTTTCCCTACCTCCTAAAGCTATTAATCCCTCTGAGGTCAAATATCTTCTCCAAAAACTGACTCTCCGTAAATCTCCTGGACACGATCTCCTTACTCCCCAGATCCTCCGACAACTTCCGCAGAAAGCTATTATATTCCTTACTTATATTTACAACTGCATCCTCCGCACCACCTATTTTCCTCTGTTATGGAAACATTCCACCATCATCCTTTTTTTAAAACCAGGTAAACCTTCCAACAACACTTCATCCTACAGGCCTATTAGTCTACTCCCCATCCTCTCAAAAATCTTTGAAAGGCTTCTTCTTAAACGTATCCTACCCATATTAGAATCTCAAAATCTTCCTTCCCATCAGTTTGGATTCCGTCCTCAGCATTCCACAGTTCAACAGGGGCTCCGAGTTGTAGACCATATTTCCTCAGCTCTTGAATGCAAAGAGTATTGTTCTGGTGCGTTTCTGGACATTGCGCAAGCTTTTGACCGGGTATGGCACACTGGATTACTCTTCAAGCTGAAAACCCATTTACCCCAGTCTCTATACCTAATTCTCCGATCCTATCTCTCGAACCGTTCCTTCCGAGTTCGCTGTGGTGAAGAATTTTCTAACCTTTATCCCGTTGAGGCCGGTGTTCCTCAAGGCAGCGTCTTGGGACCCATCCTCTACATCCTTTACACTGCTGATATTCCTACACATCCTGATACCTTTCTGGCAACTTTTGCAGACGACACCGCCATCCTATCATCCAGTTCCAATCCTGAAACAGCATCCGTAAACCTTCAGAGACACCTTTTCCTTATCGAACACTGGTGTAATAACTGGCGTGTAAAGGTGAACGAAGCCAAATGTAAACACATAACCTTTACTCTTAGACGAAAATCCTGTCCGCCAGTTTATTTCAACTCATTACCGATTCCTCTCTCAGATACAGTCCGGTATCTTGGCTTACTGTTAGACAAAAGATTGACTTGGAACCCACATACAAGACTTAAAAGACAAGAACTCAACCGACGATTCGGACAGTTATACCGACTACTCAAGAGAAAATCTGAACTTACAGTTGACAACAAATTATTAATCTACAAGACAATACTGAAGCCCATCTGGACCTACGGACTTGAACTGTGGGGGACAGCTAAACGTTCTAACATCAAACGCATTCAATCCTTTCAATCCAAAGTCCTCCGTACAATAGTAAATGCTCCTTATTATGTCTCCAATTATACCTTGCACCACGACCTTAATGTTCCATTTATTTCAGACCTAATTCCATCCAAATTCCACCAGAACCTCATTCATCATCCTAATCCTTTAGCTCAATCCCTATCCAGCTCCACTCATCCATACAACCCACCTAGAAGGTTGAAACGGCAGTGGCCCCGCGACCTTTTGTAAATATATTGGAGTTCTAGCACTGGCTAGATTCTCCACTCAATGTGATGTATGTATGAGTGTGTGTATGTGTATATAGGTGTAAGTGAATTATTGACTTTTGTATTGATTCATTATTGTGTATATATTTTATTGTAATTTTATGTTGTGTGAATATTGTATGAATGTAGTATGTTTGATGTCATTCAGCACTACTATTAATGTCCAAATTGGGACAGATTGTAAAATTTTCTCAATAAAAATTGTTATTGTGGAAAAAAAGACTGTGTCGAAAAACCACAATACTTAAAAAATGTTGGCAAAAATTGAAGTCTTTCATACAAACCAATATAACGTTAACAAAAATGTTATAAATCTTACAACAGGTCAAGAGCTTGTCAAACATGCTAAATTTTTGAGGATGAAAAAAGTGCATATTACAAAAAAATAAATACTTTTTTTCATTCAAATCAGAATATAGCTCCTAAATAGTAGGTTCAAAGATTATGAAAAAAAAAATTAATTTAAATGCTTGATATGGAAACTGTTTCAGATTTTTGAATCGAGCAACACCAACAGAGAGAGCTAGAGCAAAATAAAATGTAAAATTTTCAAGAGTGAAGAAAAAACATTAAAAAGTATAGACACCTAGAAAAAAGAGATCCATATAAAAAAATAATAAAAAACTATATTTAATCTATTCACGCATTCCTAATTTTGTAAACTGTAAGCTCCGGACTTTCTACTTTTGCAATTTTGGACTATGCTTACAATACCTTCTTTAAATTGGAACCCTTTTTTTTTTTTCCTTTGAATTTATCCTCTATTATTATTCTAAAAATTAATTATGAATTTTCCACAGCTCATATATAACGATATTAATCTTAAAATATTAAAATTGTTTATTAGGATTTTTGTATATTAATGTGTTGCATTGATACTATTGGTTATATTATATTCTGTTGTACAACGAGTTAGATTTTAATAAAAATATTTACTCTTGTGTCAATCCCTATTTAGTTAGTTCCTCCCCCTCCCACACACACATCTGACTCTCCACGGAGGAAAATATGTTTGTTTTTCTTCCCTGATTAAAATAAATTTGTTTATTTAAATTGGAACAATGTTAAATTTGTATATTTAAAAAATCTTATATTTTTATTTTATTAACGTTTTTTATTATTATTATATTAACATTAATTTTATATTTATGTATTTAGTCTTTAACTTTGTTTTCTGTAAATATTGTTTCATTGTAATCTCAAAGCTTTATTACTATTGTAGATATTGATAAAAATTTTAATATATTCGAATAACAATTATTCTGAATAAAAACCTATATACATATTGAGGCTTTAGCATTTATTTAACCCACTTTACAATGTGGCAAAGGTCAACAAAGACAGAAAGTTAACAAAGAAGCAATTTTACACTGATAGGTAAGACATTATACATCCACAAGCTTATAAATAATAGATATTAACCTACTATGACTGAGAAATATGTAGTGTCCATCAGATATTCATTGGAATATGTAAAAGAAAAAGAGCGATTAGCCAGGACAGCTCCCTGTTTAGGTATACCTTATTCAGTAGCTGTTGGTGAGGATCTGTAATCAGGCAGGTGAGTTTATTCAGTGCCCCCTGCATCTGCTTCCTGATTGTCACTTTTCAACAGAGATGATAGCTTAATACCTGTTCCTTTCCTCGTTAGCTCCCTTGTAATAATTAGTTGTTTCGATAATTATATCTATTACTCCTTTTCAAATTGATGTAAAACAATTAACTCCCTTTTCAATAATATCTTCTTAATAACGAACTCCTTCAGTGGAAACACGAAGGTGGCCGTCATTTAACAATTATCCTTGTCTTCACTGTCCCCTTCTCTCGTATCTTTTTAAGACCTTGAAAATACTTATTTCTATCCAGATTAGAAACACCAAGAAAAAAAGCAGGTATTTCAATATTATGAGGTACCATTAATAACACATTTTTATATGTATTTGGAATTTATTACTTTGTTATACATGTGTTTGTTCAAATGTAATGCATTTAATTAGATATAGATTATTTTAGGTGCAAGTTTAAATATAAAATTGGTGGCTGGTACTTAACTTCCCCACTATTTTAATTAATAATGATGCACTATGTTTAGGCTATAATGCCATGTTCTGGTGCAAAGAACAATTTTTAATTTAAAGTCAGTGGTTACTTACACCCAGAAGCCTTATGTCTGAATTAAGAGCCGAGCGCATCATAATTAAATAAAATAGTGATAAGGTTAATTATCAGCCTCCAATTTCATAATGCATCTATCTCCGTTAGTATTGATATAATTTAATTTTTTTTTTTAATACCTATCGAATAACAAATTTGTAAGTTATATAGAAATCGCTCATAAAGGTTTCTCCATGTATGATTTTATTTATAAATATGTGCACTGTTGCTATAAACAAAAGATTTTTTCTCTATCTATATACAAAAACCAATAAATCTGTATAGCATACCTAATCAATTCACTCATAATTGTATTAATACCTTATATGTGCTTTTCTTTCTAACCAATTCATAAATTTTTTCGAACAATTTTAATAACCGAGCAATTGTGGTTTATCTACATCTTATCTAATTAACATATAATATATATAATATGCTATGTATACACTCTAAATTTCTTCACTATCTTTAATGAAGTAAGAGATCAATGAATATTGTAGTAATTAATTGTATACTATACTCCAAATATCAGGTTTAGTCAGACTTATGGCATTGAGCTTAGGCGATACGCAATGCCATTTAATTATTCCGTCTTTTATACATCAAAAAATGCCTCTAAATTGGTCATCAATAAAATCCTCCATAAATATCTCAATACCATCTGTTACAGATAGCTCGACTTATACAATATAAATTTAATTATTTACCTTTTAATTCCAATATCTCTACTCACAAAAATCATAACCTGTCATTCAAATATTTTTCCTGTAACTCTCTAAAGAGACTGAAAATAAAAAGGTTCCAGGATCAACTAACTTAAAAAAGGTGCTAAATGTATAAAGTGGCTTCTGGTTAGCTGATTTTGATGAAAAAGTTGCTGAAACATCTCGGGTTGTTTGTTAAAGTTGTTAGTTGTCTTAGAAATAAAATTTCAATTTCGTTTGGCTTTTTGTTTTTAGGCTATATTTACCACAAAGAACTTTTTTGGGACTTGTCATTTGGACTAAAAAAAAACTCTGAAACGTGTATTTTCGTCGAAAACTGAAGTTCGAAAATTTTCACGATCGCAATACTTTCCCTTACCATATATTTCAGATATAGGTAAGTGAAAGTAAAAAGGAAATAAAGTGTCATTGAAACATGTTTTCTTCAAAAGTCATTTTCTTCTTTCTTTTTTTTTTAAAGGTTTAAGATGATTTTGCACCAAAATTACCTTCAATTATGTCCTTCATTCAAATCTTTTTTTAATAAAGTTACAACTTCAGTCTTTTGCAGCTCTTGACGGTGTTAAGTTTAAGTTTATCCGAAATTTTGGAAGACTCATTATCAAACTGGTGTAGTTCTAGAGCGTTTAAAAATTCTTTGGTTTTGAATTTAAATAAATTTAAACATAATATTTCAAAAGGCTTAATAACAGTTTCCACTATAGAATAAGTTGAATAAAGAACATAGTCGAATAAATTATTTAAAAAACAAAAAAAATTTAAATAAAAAAAAACAAAATACTTTATTGCGAGTAATGTGCTAGTCTGCAATTGCGCAAAATATTCTATGAATATTGAGTTTAGTTACGCAACTATGGTCTCGTGCTTTTAAAAACCTTTCAAGAAGGAATGTAAATCACACGGTAAGATGAATAATATCTTCTTTAGGTTCCACTCTAACCGTAAAAGTTAAAATAAATAAAACAAAAAATGATCATAGGAATAGATAAACACTAGCTGTACAGACGGAGTTGAAAGATCCAACTAAATCAACGTATTGGAACTGATATCTTAACAGCTCTTTATACTTCCACTAAAGGCACTATCGTTACTGAAATTAAAATAATTTAGTGTTTAGAATTCAAACCATGCAAAGGGCAGATTTTCTAACAGGTCAGGGTTATACGAGACGATTAAACATTTCAACTGAAAATGCAGATGATTCTAATATCTATGATAAATAAAATATATAATATTTCTTAATATCTTAGCTGATAAACATCCAATCCGAAAACCTCTATGAAATTAGAAACAGCTAGTGATGTCATCAGATGGTGAGATTTTTTTTCATTTTAACTTCGTTATTGGTCTGTGATTGATTGCAGAGGAAACCAGGACATTGATCATCCAGGTGGGAAGTTTTCATCAAATATGAATGGTTTCATACAGCTTATGGATGATTGGTATTTCAATCAATATCGCGGATTAAATGGTATATTACTTTTATAAAAGCAATTAGCACATGAGTTCCAATGGTATTCTGTACTGATATTTAGTAGTAGAAGATTTCTACTATCAATAAATAAAACAATATAATAAAACAACCATTCAATAGCAAACTAAAATAGTATTATACAAAGTATAGAAATAACTTAAAAAGTATCATTAGGAAAGCTAGAGAAAATTATTACAGCGAAATAATTATGGAAAATGCTCATTCCCCAGTAAAATTTTGGCAAGTTATCAATCAACTATCGGGTAGACCAGAAAAAAAATCAGTTTTTCTATCCGACTTTACAGATAATCCGGGAGATGAAAATAAATTGCTTGACAAATTCAATAAGTATTTTGTGAATGTTGGTCAAACCCTTGCTGCAAAATTCGGAAAAACCAACTCGAATGGGCTGTTCTGTTTATAGTTCGTTACCAGAAAAGTGGTGTGTGTTTAGGGAATATTAGCAGATATTAATAATATTATTATTAATAATATTATAATATAATATATATAATATTAATAATATTAATAATAATATATAATATTATTATATATTAATATATAATATATAATGAATTGATGAATAATATATAATATTATTAATAATAATCGACTGATCAGCTGATGCGCTCGATGATAACAGTCATACGTTACTTCGTCTCTCAGATTTTTGCTTTTTTCAGTAGGAATTCGCTTGAGTTCAGTCTGGAAAACATCACTAGACCTCAGGAATACTACAGCAGTGAATATTGGAGAAATTTCGGTAAGCAAAGTTATAATTTACTTTGTAAAATCACGAAAAAGTGAAAGGAGGGTCACTGATCAGCTGATTGCCGCTAGCTCGGCAAGCTCGGCTTGCTTTTCTTTTCATTATCTTTCTTTTATTTATTTTTTTTTCCTTCTTATTCTTATTCCATTATATATTTATTCCTATTTATTTTTTTTAATCAATGCGATATTTTCATCAAGTGATGTCCTCGAAAGTTACAAGTAAAAGATCTAGATCTGCAGGTTCAAACTCGTCTCCCACAAAACAGAGACCTCGCCGTGATAATAATAAAAAAATGATTCCACCAGCGACTGCTTCAGCTACCTCTTTAGGATCTGAACCACAGCCTAGCACATCATCACAAGGATTAACTGAAGAATCGCCGTTTTTTACACCGAACCCATTTCAGATCCTTCAAATTGAAAAAGAAACAATGGAATCTTCTCCTATACCAAAAGAACCACAACCTCCACCAATATTTGTTAAAAATATTAAAAACTTTCAACTACTGTGTGCGCATTTAAACAAAATAACCGATCCAAATAGTTATTATTGTATAAGTAGAACCAGTGATACTAAAATATCCCCAACTACCGCCGAAACCTACAGAAAAATAGTAAAAGCTGATTTTCATACATATCAGTTACGCCTGGAGAGAGCTTTAAGGGTTGTAATTAGAAACCTACACCCTTCGACACCAGCAGCAGCTATCCAAGAAGAACTGACGGAGATAGGCTATAAAGTGCGACAAGTCACCAACGTCCTAAAAGATAAAATTCCACTGCCTTTATTCTTTGTGGACTTGGAACCATCAGCAGGAGTTGAAAAAATTTATGACCTCAATAGATTATACTATACTAGTGTAAGAGTTGAAAAACCTTACACTAAGAAAGAAATAGTTCAGTGCCACAATTGTCAGGCATATGGTCATACCAGAAGTTATTGTCACCACATACCACGCTGTGTGAAATGCGGTGAACAACATAAGTCAGAAGAATGTACAAGACCAAGATCAACACCCGCTGTTTGTGCTCTGTGCCTCAAGGACCACCCGGCTAACTACAAGGGATGTCAAATCTACAAGAACCTCAAAAGCAGATACCAAAAACCTCAGAATCTGGATGAAACAGCTGAATCGATCCGAAGCAGAAGACAACCTTCAAAAACAATTGATACCAATGTAACATTTGCCCATCTACTTGGAGGTGGGAACCAGAACAAGGAGGCCGAGGCCCTGCCGGAACAACGCACACTTCAAAATCCTCAATCCGTTCCACAACCAGCTATTCCTCAAAATTTACCCAACCCTCAAAAACCTCATCCGCATCAAATTTCTTATATTCCTCCACCATCAAATGTCTCAGACCTTACAAGTTTGATGACATCCTTCATCACTGAAATCAAATCCCTCGTTATGCCGCTAATATCACTACTTACTAATCTTGTATCAAACTTAATTCCTTCCTTAAAAAATCCTTAAATGACTTCACCTAACTCCTTATCCATTCTCCTATGGAATGCGAATGGTGTTAGAAATCATACTGACGAACTTACAGCTTTATTGCAAGACAAAAACGTTGACGTAGCACTTATTACTGAAACTAGACTAACCACTAAACAGTTCTTCAAAATACCTCAATACGTAACATACCGTACGGACCACCCAGACGGCAAAGCCCATGCCGGTACTGCTGTCATTGTGCACCAGTCCCTCTCTCATCACTTACTCCCACTTCCTACCTATGATTTCCTACAAGCCACAGCCATAGTAATCAAAACTTTTTCCTTTCCGGTAACCCTTACATCAGCATATTGCCCTCCCAAACATTCCATTTCCAACACCGAATTTGTATCCTTTCTAAATTCCTTAGGAAATCATTTCATTCATGGTGCAGACTTAAATGCCAAGCATCAGCAGTAGGGTTCGAGAACCACGAATTCTCGTGGACGAAATTTGCTGTCTGCACTCAACTCCCGAAATTTTAATATCCTGCCTCCTGACTCCCCTACCTACTGGCCAACCGATCCTTACCGCAATCCTGACATCCTCGACTTCTTTATCCACAGCGGATTAGGCTCTCTCAACTTGTCTTTAACTCGCCTTGATGAACTATCCTCAGACCATAGTCCACTGATCCTAAAAGTATCTCTCACTCCAATTCCAAAACCCATTCCACCATCATTCATCCGAGGCCCTGTCAACTGGAACCTTTTCCGCCAAATCCTGACCGATAATATTGACCTCAGAGTAACCCTCAAAACCCAAGATGACCTAGATAATTCCGTCTATTCCTTTACCACCGCCATCCAACAAGCTGTCTGGACTGCTTCCTCTCCTAAACACTCCAATATAAATCCAGACCAAAATCATTTTCCACAACCTATTATAGACCTTATCCACACCAAACGCCGAGCAAGATCATTATGGCAGCGCACCCGACACCGAACGAAATTTGCTGTCTGCACTCAACTCCCGTCATTTCAATCTCCTACCTCCTGATTCCCCTACCTACTGGCCAACCGATCCCAACCGTAATCCTGACATCCTTGACTTCTTCATTCACAGCGGATTAGGCTCCCTCAACTTATCTGTAACTCGACTTGATGAACTATCCTCAGACCATAGTCCACTGATCCTAAAAGTATCTCTCACTCCAATTCCAAAACCTATCCCACCGTCATTTATCCGAGGCCCTGTCAACTGGAACCTATTTCGCCAAATCCTGACCGATAATATTAACCTCAGAGCGACCCTCAAAACCCCAGAAGACCTTGACGATTCCGTCTACTCCTTCACCACCGCCATTCAGCAAGCTGTCTGGACTGCCTCCTCTCCTAAGCACTCCAATATAACTCCTATCCAAAACCATTTGCCTCAACACCTTACAGACCTAATCCATGCAAAACGCCGTTCCAGATCATTATGGCAGCGCACCCGACACCCAACAGATCGCCGCTCCTATAACTTCTATTGTAGACAATTGAAGCAGGATTTGGCGACCTTCCGTTCCCAGTCCTTTAATTCCTACCTCTCCTCTCTGTCAGCTAGTGATAATTCCTTGTGGAATGTCACGAAGAAGATTTTAAAATCCCATCAAGTTTCCCATCCTCTCCGGCGTGGTGATGACTCCTGGGCTGCGTCTGATGAAGATAAAGCCGAGGAATTCGCCACACACCTCTCCAAAGTATTCACTCCTCACCCGGAATCCCAAAGCAATCATACCGCAGCAGTACAAGACTTCCTTTTGTCACCAATACCTCTTTCCCTACCTCCTAAAGCTATTAATCCCTCTGAGGTTAAATATCTTCTCCAGAAACTGACCCTCCGTAAATCTCCTGGACATGATCTCCTTACCCCCCAGATCCTCCGTCAACTTCCGCAGAAAGCTATTATATTCCTTACCTATATCTACAACTGCATCCTACGCACCACCTATTTTCCTCTCTTGTGGAAACATTCCACAATCATTCTCTTCCTAAAACCAGGTAAACCTTCCAGCAACACTTCATCCTACAGACCTATTAGTCTACTCCCCATCCACTCAAAAGTGTTTGAAAAACTCCTTCTAAAACGAATCCTGCCTATATTAGAATCACAAAATCTTCCTTCCCATCAGTTTGGTTTCCGTGCTCATCATTCCACTGTTCAACAAGGACTCCGAGTCGTAGACCATATTTCCTCAGCCCTTGAATGCAAAGAGTATTGTTCTGGTGCGTTTCTGGACATAGCGCAAGCTTTTGACCGGGTATGGCACACCGGATTACTCTTCAAGCTTAAAACGCATTTACCCCAGTCTCTATACCTCATTCTACGATCCTATCTCTCAAACCGCTCCTTCCGAGTTCGCTGTGGTGTAGAATTTTCTAACTTTTATCCCATTGAGGCCGGTGTTCCTCAAGGTAGCGTCTTGGGACCCGTCCTCTACATCCTTTACACTGCTGATATTCCTAATCATCCTGACACCTTTCTGGCAACATTTGCAGATGACACCGCCATCCTATCATCCAATTCCGATCCTGAAATAGCATCCTTAATCCTGCAAAGACACCTTTGTCTTATCGAGGACTGGTGTAATGCTTGGCGTATTAAGGTTAATGAAAGCAAATGCACCCACGTCACCTTCACCCTTCGACGCAAATCCTGTCCAATGGTTCATTTCAATTCCATACCGCTTCCTTCCTCAGACACAGTCCGGTATCTTGGCTTACTACTAGACAAAAGATTGACGTGGAACCTACATACAAGACTTAAACGAAAAGAACTCAACAGACGATTCGGACAGTTATACAGACTACTAAACAGAAAATCTAAGCTTACAGTTGACAACAAATTATTACTTTACAAGACAATACTGAAGCCAATGTGGACCTACGGACTTGAACTGTGGGGAACAGCCAAACGTTCTAACATCAAACGCATTCAATCATTTCAATCCAAAGTCCTCCGAACAATAGTAAATGCTCCTTATTATGTCTCCAATTATACCTTACACCACGACCTTAATGTTTCATTTATTTCAGACCTGATTCCATCTAAATTTTCCAAATTCCACCAGAACCTCATTCATCATCCTAATCCTCTAGCACAATCCCTATCCAGCTCCACTCATCCATACGACCCTCCTAGAAGGTTGAAACGGCAGTGGCCCCGAGACATATTGTAAACACCTATTCTGGAGTTCTGACACTGGTCAGATTCTCCTCTCATGTGCGGTGTGATTGTGGCTGTGGCGCCCTTACTTAGCTTCCGCTGGCTCTCACCAGTGATGCGGCTGAAAGGGAGGCGCTGGGATCCCTTGGACTCTGCTTGTCCTTCCACAAGTGGGGGGACAAGCCCCGTCTGGGGTTCCCGAGCTGATTGTAAATATTGTACATAGGTATGAATGTGACATGTTTTGTTTATTTATTTGTTAACTTCATTTATTTGTATTTATTTTGTCTATAAATTTTGTTATTGTTTACGTTTATTTATTTTTATTTTATTTTATGTACTTTGACTTTCCTTTTGTTTATATTGTAAATATTGTGTGAGTGAGATCCTGTAGCACTATTATTATTGTCTATTATGACAAATTGTAATATATACGAATAAAAAAAAAAAAAAAAAATTAATAATAATCATTTTCGAATAAATTCTCAAGCTCAAAAGTTTAGCACAAAATAAAAAAAAAGCAAATAGCGTAATATTTTATTTAAAAAAAAAAATATATATATTATTAGTCGCTTTCCGCTTTTCGCTTCGTACGATATAAATTCAACATGGTCACAAGTTTCTTCCAACAACTAAACATACAGTTTGCTTGTTCTATGTTCTGTAAAAGTCAAACAGGCTAAATATTTCGAGCTATGTTTTAGTTTGGAACTTTATTACGTTATATGCGATTTGTTTTTGGGCATAATTTGTTCTCCTTAACTTTTGTTACAAAATTAATTTTTTTTCAAGAGTGCTGCAATATAACTCATTGTTTATAAGCTTGTTGCAATCACGATGAGTCAAGTTTAAAAAATATAATAGTTTGACATTGAATCCTCCTATGAATGCAAAAATTTTTCTTTCACAAAGGTAGGAATATTTTTCTTTTCACTTTGGCGATCGATTTCAAGTACTAGGCTATGTTATTAAATTTGGAAAAAAGAAAGCATTTCATTACATTTCCTTCAACAATCGTATATTTCAGTACATCTATATATTGAAATGGATGCAGCACATCTAGAAGTATGTCCCCGATTACAAAAAATAAGAGGTGAAACCCCATCCAGATCGGAGTGATACTGGGCTGCCAGATCCCTTATGGCGGAAGTCGAAATGGGAAGGCATAATAAAAAAAAAAAAAAAAAAAAAAAAAAAAGTACATCTACTCGTTCTTCTATTTAATTTTCAGTACAATTCTTGATATAAAGAAGGGGACCAATATAAAATAAATACAATAGTACTTACGACACTTAATTATAATTATCCATTTTTAATAGGACCTTTTTTTTTTTTTTTTTTTTTTTTTTGGTGTAATACTTGTATTTTAATATTAATTCCAATAGAAGTATTACAAATAAATAATATAGCATTGGAAAACACTAAAATTGTTGGAAATATTCTTTTTTCAGAACAAGTACTGAATTAATTAATATGAGGAAGGTATTTTTTAAGTTAAGTCTGTAGATACACATGAAATGTTAATAGGATATACCAGTATTTCTTAATTAACATAAAATTAAATAATTCCATAACCTTAATTGATTTTTCATCTCAGATTTTTATCATTTTCTCTCTAGTAATGATTTTACAACGATGCTCAACCATTTTAACCGGTCGAGAATTATTCTTTGGGTTTACCACGTAAGAAAAGTCAACCAAATGCTGGAATTGTACCGGCGCTCTTAGACTTAAAGGTCGCTCATTTGTGCCGTAGAAGGGGTCACCTGTGGTGTATTGGCTTACTTAACAGCCTTCTATACCCATGCTCGCAGGTTCAAACCTGGCAGATAGCCCTACGAATTTTTGAAGGGAGTAAATATATGACTGGTTATGCTGTTCTTTAGAGAGGAAGTAAAATGGTGGTTCCGAGCCTGTGTAATGACAGGTTCTGGTTAATCCTTATCAAACCTGAATAGTCAAAATTTAAGACTACCACTGTAGTATTGTCCGATTAGCCACAATAGCATAAATTGACGTTAAATTATTTTAAAAAACTATGCCTAAGCTCGATCAGACATCACTGCTTTAACATTAGTTGATGATCGGTCATCATAGCTGGTAACCTTGGTTACTAAGATTATTAGAACGTAAGCGTATAATCTCAATTGCTAATATTAATCTATCTTTTAACTGTAATCTAAAATAAATTTAAAAAAAATAATAAAAAATTTAAATTACGACATTAGTTACGAATGGTAATTTTATAATATGGTGCAAATCAGCCTTGTGCTTGAAAAGTCCTAATAAATAAATAAATAGTCTATATAAGAATATTATATTCATTATGACATTTCTTATCCGTTAAGAATTCGTTTGCTAACCAGCTGTAGTATGCTGGCTAGCAATGATTTGTATTTTATTCGTTTCTTCAACTGTTTGATTGAACTTTTAACATGCGAATTTTACACCGGCCAACTACTTACATTTACGTAATGAATTATTATGTTAATTCAATAATTATATATTTTATTACTTCTCTATATGCATTGAGCGTGGTCAGTCATAAGCAGCTGGTAGCGGACATATAGCTAATGACAGAGAGGTAACGAGAAACGGATTAGAAACTTACCTCCGATGTGAAATTTATATCTATTTAATAAGGGCCTCCTGGTGGTCTTCTTTGGGGCCGAATTAAGAGCCAGTTTGGTCTCCCTCATTATCTGACTACTGTTCCTCAGCGTTTTCCGGCTGGCCGGGCGACGTCTAGAACAGCGGGGGTAGCTGACGTTGACAAGGCTGTAATGAATGGTAGCTGAGTATTTTATTTGACCTTCACGACTGTTTCGGTTTATTATTTTCAATAGTCAACCTTTGTAATCGACCAAAAAAAAAAAAAAAAAAATTAACCCCTCTAAAAAATGTAGGTGATTAAAAGTGATATATTTAATTAAATAGCTAAGTTATTTTTGCAGATAGAAAAAAAAAATCATTAGTGTTTTTTAACCAAAAAATTGCGAATAATTACCAAAAAAGAGAAACAGGGAAAGGAATAAATTGAAATCTTGCCTATATACACTTCCATAGCTCAGTTATTTTTGAAGATAGAAAACAAATTTATTACTGTTTTTTTAACCAGAAAACTTCTAATAATTATAAAAAAGAGAAAAGGTAAAATTTCATACATTAATACGGCCATAACTCAGTTATTTTTTAAGATACAGAAAAATACTCGTATGTAGAGAGTTTTAGAATCAGTAAAGTGCGATAAACAAAAAAAAAAATAAAATAAAAATAAAAGTAATCTGTATATTAAAGTCACAAATTATAATAGATGTAATTCTACTAAAAATCGTTTATGATTGACGATAGAGAAAGATCGAAAACATTTTCGAGATCAAGACAAAGCGATGAACAAGGAGAGAAAATAAAATAAAAAACTTATATGGTCAAGCCAAAACTTATAAGAGATGTGATTCCCTAATAACTCGGTTATTATTGATGATACAGAAAAATGTAAGGTGTTCCGGAATTAGGAAATTGCATTTGAATGAAAATCGAAAGACAAGAAAAGGAAATAGTAACGCAGTCTAGTATAAATGCTTTGTAATCGACAAACAAATAATCATCCATCCCCTTAAAATTGTAGGGCTTACGTTTCCAGATCCGTAGAACTTCAGAGAAAATGGGTTTCTCCTAATTAATAAATAAATACCAAAAATGTATGTCATTTTGAATTATTTATTGCTTTTCATATTACTTAATTATCTATCAAGAGCTACATAAACAGTTATACCCTAATATTGTTATTTGGAAATAATAAACCATTGTGTAATAATTTGCAGCTGTCAAGTAATTTTATTCTAATAACACATAAATTAGATAAAGACAGACAATACCAGTACACAAACTGGAAGCTAGTGGTACCAAATTTTAAACCTATTTCTTTATAAATATATATATATAATTTTGTTTTAAATAATTCGGGTTTTGGGCTATTAAACCAATACTCCTTCTTAATTTTCTTTATTTTGACGTTTCGATCCTCCGTCCATGAATACACATAGGATCCTTTTCACTGCAACAAAGAATTTTATTGAGCACCGGCACACCACTCAGGCTAACACAGGGCACAGTGCCCTGTGTTAGCCTGAGTGGTGTGCCGGTGCTCAATAAAATTCTTTGTTGCAGTGAAAAGGATCCTATGTGTATTCATGGACGGAGGATCGAAACGTCAAAATAAAGAAAATTAAGAAGGAGTATTGGTTTAATGGCCCAAAACCCGAATTATTTAAAACAAAATTATAATATAAAAAAAGGGTCGATGAATTAATTTCTTGTATATATATATATATATATATATATATATATATATATATATATATATATATATATATATATATATATATATATATGTTTAATATTTATTTACCAATATAAATATGTTTAATATTTATTTACCAATATAAATATGTTTAATATTTATTTACCAATATAAATATGTTTAATATTTATTTACCAATATAAATATGTTTAATATTTATTTACCAATATAAATATGTTTAATATTTATTTACCAATATAAATATGTTTAATATTTATTTACCAATATAAATATGTTTAATATTTATTTACCAATATAAATATGTTTAATATTTATTTACCGATATAAATATGTTTAATATTTATTTACCGATATAAATATGTTTAATATTTATTTACCGATATAAATATGTTTAATATTTATTTACCGATATAAATATGTTTAATATTTATTTACCGATATAAATATGTTTAATATTTATTTACCAACAGATATATCAAACTATAGAAATAAAACCTTTTAAAAGTCATATGACGGTTATCATCTCCGTAATAAGTAATAATTAATCATATTTCTTCATATTAAACAATAATAATGGTTAATGAAAAACAAATTAGAACGAATTTTTCTATATCCTTATAATGATGTTTGTAAATACTGCCGTTGAATATTCAAAAATCCCATACCTACTTACAACCTTTAGACTTTTCTGGTCCACATACGACAAGATTTTATAGATAGTACTACCACAGGTTTTTACAACTAACAGTAAAAACCACTTGTGAAATAGTATGATTTTAAGTGAAAGATTGTGATTGTTTGGGTTTCTTATATATCATAATTTATATACCATTATCTTAATATTTGTACCATTATGTGAAAATTTATACGAATACATGTGTGGTATAGTTTGTAAATTTCATTTCGGAAAACAAATCTGACTTAAAAAGCCCAAATAGACCTCAAATCTGCAGTATAATAGTCATTAGAAAATTCATGGCATGAAATTTTTTTCGGTATTGCATTTTTTGATAAAATTAAGCTAAGCACAATTCTGAACTGCTGGAAAATCAAGGACTGCCAAATAAAAGTTACATTAAACAGCTTACATTGAAAAATGGTCCTTTAAATGAGCTTTACATTGAGTAAAAAAAACATACATCATTGCATCCTGAAAAAAAAAACTCGTTTACAAAGTTGCACTTGATCACAACTAACTTGGACATGAAATGTCCATGTTTAGGGTAGGAAAAGTATGATGGCTCTGTAGTTTATAGTTAATTGAATAATCCGTTAAAATTCAATAATTTTTCGATTATTACATTTCTTAAAAGATAGCTATATCGAGGATTTTCAACTACATGATGACCAACATTAAGCTACTTCAGTTTTCAAAGAAAACCATTAATCGAGAAATACTTTGGGGATTCAATAGTTACTAATAAATTATAATTATCGCATATGAAAAAAAAGAAAATAATCATTCTCCATGTATGAATCTTGAGTGGAAATACAATTCATGATGTATCACAATACTGCCTTCATACTTTCTTTCATTACATTGGCTAACACATTGAATTGTTAAACATATTTGCCGAAAAAGAGACTATTTGACTCGTTACTTAAGTATGATAATGGGATCGTGAATTATTATTGTCCTGAATGATATAATAAATAAAAGAAATGAAAATCAGTAAGTGGTCTGGACTGAATAAAACATAAGGAGGCCCCTGGCTGGATGCGAGCTTGTTATGATAAAAGCTTCCACATTCAATCGTAGCTGCTCTAGAGGAAGAACCATTTTCGTACGTATATATATTTACTGGCCTGGATAATTTTCTGGGCCCGGGAAGGCCCAATGGTTCTGCGGTTTTATACTATGTTATGAGGAGGGTAGGTTTTTATGACTAATGTAGTTATATAAAGAAAATCATTCTGTTATAAACATAATGTTTTATTTTTCCATTTGCAATTACATATGGCAGATAATTTTTGATTTATGTCAACATTTCAATTTCGAATTATTTCTGATTGAAAAAATCTGTAAAACAGATGGGCGTTTATTTATTATTTGTAATGTTAATTATTAATCTTTTGAAGATTCAAGGTAGTGCAGTGTTGAGCGCACTGGATTACTAATCTCCTGGTGCTGAGTTCGAACCTGGATGTGGCAGGATACTTATTGATTCCATAAAATGACTACCTAAATTACACAAAAATAACAGGCGGGTGTGGTTGAACTGGTCGAGTGGGTTAGTGCGCGTTGCTGTGAACGCAATCTAATTACCACACATGGGATAAAATATTAGATTTTATATTTACTAAAACTTAAGTCCTTTATTGTTTGTTGAGATATTTTTTTATTATTATTCTTTTAATATATGATTTTGATGACTGTATTATAACATTATAACATAGGGTTGTTATATCATATGGGAGCCCTTGGCTGAGTGGCCATCGCGCTAGTCTCCCACGCCAAAGGTTGTGAGTTCGAATCACAGTCAGGAGGGACTTTTTAGTTAAATTGGGATTCACTCATAGCTTCACCGCGGGTATGTGAGACCTGTCAGCGAACTGATGGCCATTCAGAAAGATAGGCGAAAGGAGTGATGACCCTACCCTATATAATTTATCGAAAAATGCGAGGGTTTTCTCTCAGCAGATTACACCGCGCGCCCAAGGACCTACACAGCCTTTCGCTACAAGTGTTGTATGGCATATTATAACTATGGAACCACATATCGCTCATGTCCATATCATTCATAAGAGTTGAACCAACTTACATGAGAACTTATAAAAAAGTCCTTAACAAATAAGAAAATACTCCTTTATCTTTAATCAGTCAATCAATGCTCCAATAGTAGTCTTAAAGGAGTACAATTTTTTACTTCAGGTTGAAGGAAACGCATGAGGTCTTATATTGTATTATTTTATATTATATTTCTAGGTTTTAGTCAATAATATTACTAATTTTTACATACCTTTACTCAGTGAGGACGTTGGTGATAGTATTCTGAGATCCATACAAGCTATTAACAAAAAAAATTATATTAAAATCTTAGTTATACTAAAGGGGGAACAAAAACAACTAGTAATATGAAGTAAAATAGAAATAGGCATATAGCTTTTTTCAGTCAAATTCATAATTTTTTCAGTCAAATTCATAATTTTTTCAATCAAATTCATAATTTTTTCAGTCAAATTCATAATTTTTTCAGTCAAATTCATAATTTTTTCAGTCAAATTCATAATTTTTTCAATCAAATTCATAATTTTTTCAGTCAATTTCATAATTTCTTGTACCCATTTTATAAAGTTAATTTAATGAGGTTTTGCTACCAAGAACTTAACATTTTTATTAAATCTCGTTGTTGTTTATCCATAAATCGTCACTTTTTGTTACTGTGCTTAATCCGACGGTACAGCGAGAGTCCTAAGTTTTGCCTACCCAGGTTTACTCTTAAGTAAACCTTAAGTAGGCAAAACTTAGGGACCTTTTACGAGTTCCACTTATTAAATCTTTTAAGAGTCATCTGTGGTGCACAAATATAGGAGGATCTGCTGGTTTTAGACTTGTGACCTTACGCATAGAAGGCTGTTATGCTAGCCACTACTCCACAGGTGACCCTAAATGCATTCAACAAGGTGTTTGAATCTGCCGGGTTTAAACACGTGACTTGGGACATATTAATCTTTAACTCCTTGCTGAATACATCCAGGGTCACCTGTGGATTAGTGGCTATCAAAACAGCCTCTTTTAAAGGACGAAATAATCATGGATGTTTACTCCCTAAAAGGATACATAGGGTGATATGCTGGTTTTGAACTTTCGACCTTAAGCATAGAGAGCTGTTATGCTAGCTACTACTCCACAGGTGATCCTTTATGCATTCAAAAAGTTGTTAAGGATTAATATGTCTAAGGTCACAGGTTCAAACCCGGCAGATTTAAACTTTTTTTTTAATGCATCGAGGATCACCTGTGGAGTAGTGGCTAGCATAACATCCTTCTATCTCCTAGATCGCGAGTTCATACTTGGCAGATGGCCCTATGTTTGTTTTTAGGGAGTAAAAATCCTTGGTTATTTCGTCCTTTAAAAGAGGCTGTTATGCTAGCCACTAATCCACAGGTGACCCTGGATGTATTCAGCAAGGAGTTAAAGATTAATATGTCCAAAGTCACGTGTTTAAACCCGGCAGATTCAAACACCTTGTTGAATGCATTCAGGGTCACCTGTGGAGTAGTGGCTAGCATAACAGCCTTCTATGCTTAAGGTCGCAAGTCTAAAACCAGCAGATCCTCCTATATTTGTGCACCACAGATGACTCTTAAAAGATTTAATAAGTGGAACTCGCAAAAGATCCCTAAGTTTTGCCTACCCAGGTTTACTTAAGAGTAAACATGGGTAGGCAAAACTTAGGACTCCCGCTGCACCGTCGGATTAAGCACAGTAACATAAAGTGACGATAAATGAATAAACAACAATGAGATTTAACAAAAATGTTAAGTTCTTGGTAGCAAAACCTCATTAAATTAACTTTATAAAATGGGTACAAGAAATTATGAAATTGACTGAAAAAATTATGAATTTGATTGAAAAAATTATGAATTTGACTGAAAAAATTATGAATTTGACTGAAAAAATTATGAATTTGACTGAAAAAATTATGAATTTGATTGAAAAAATTATGAATTTGACTGAAAAAATTATGAATTTGACTGAAAAAAGCTATATCTCTGCAGTTTGGTTCGGTTTATTTGTTCACGAAATATTATCCCATGAAATTTTCAAATGTTATACCTCACTTACTTCAAACCTTTAGTATTTGTAAGTAATAAAAACATTAATGAAAAAAGACATTTAAAAAGTTTACTGGCATCTCCTTGACTCTTAAAGACAAATATTTGGACAACGAAGCAGAAATAATGTTGTAAATCGGTGATTAGAAAAAAGGCCTGAGGAGGACAAATATAGTGAAAACATCTCATTCGTCTGCGAGATTCGGTCCATCATTCACAGAGGCTGGTTCTGTCTGCTCCCCATCAATCAGATATTTTAATGAAGTCAAAACCAATAGGGATATCAGAGGGCGCCGGCGAAAGTTTCTATTCATCGACAGCCGTTCTTCTTATGAAATCCAATATCGTAGTGGCAATTTATTAGTCGTCCATCTTACATCAATACTTGATAGAAACTGATGTTACATCATCTTGGTTTCCTGTAGCATTGAATGATGTCATTAATTATAAAATATTAATTATATAATAGTAATAATAATGTAATTAATAATAATAGAGAGTGGGGTAACTGTAGGAAAGGCACTGGCACTAATAATCTTCCAGCCCTAAGTTAGAATTTTTAATTTATCATATCAGCAGATGGTCACTGAAGATTTTAGAAGATCCTTTCGGGACAATATAAAGAACACATAGACTATATAAAGAAGGCGCCCTAAATAAGGGAATCAAAACATTAAAATTGATCATGATCTCGACAAAATGATCTGCTCTGCTGATGATCTGGAAACAGTACGGTTCCTTTCGAAGTAAATACAATTAGAGATAAAAATAAATTGTTAAAGAATTAGTTAAGTAGAATTTCAATAGAAACTTGTCTTTTATTAAATAATCTATTATATTATTATCTATGACAATAAATTTTTTTTTTTGGCTTTTCACCACCCTCCATTAACTTTTAAAATTTGCATAAGATACTATTTTTTATAATATCTTTAGCTTTCCAACGGTATATAATACATATATATTACTGTTTTCATATTCAAAAATCTAGTGCGCGGAACACACGACTTTCATTTGCCTCCTTTGTCAAAATCAATTCAAATAGTCGTTTAATTTTTTTAAATACACTTACACCCACTTAATGTTGGGCTCTACAGTCCTTGTAGGACCTGGGCCTCTGCCACCGTTCTTCCCCATGCCTCCCGATCTCCAGCAAGATTCCTCTTATTTCCAACTTCCATCCTTCTCAAATCCTCTTCCAAGTCCTCAATCCACCGACGCGTCTCTTGGGTCTGCCCCTTTTCCTTACAGATGCACTTACAGAGTAAAAATAAATTGGTAAAGGGTTAATAACAATGAATTTTAATAGAAATATTTGCTTTATTAAATAATCTATTATATACTATTATATATATATATATATATATATATATATATATATATATATATATATATATATTATATACCAAATTAATCAAATTTCCCGAATTTCCTGAAAATCCATAGCCATCCTTAAACAGTTCCTCCGATTACGCAAATTAATACCCCTTAAAACCCGCCAACTCCTAGTATCCTCTCTTATCTTTCCCCACTTCGACTATGGCTGCCTAGTGTTTGGAGGACTGTCCGAGGCGCTTGAGATGAGGCTGAAGAGACTAATGAACTGTTTCATTAGATTAATCTTCGGAATTCCCAGGCGCTCTCATGTCTCCACCTGGTATGCAGAGTTGAAGTGACTACCAAAAATTCCGACGGTACTTCCTAGGAACTTACCTTTACCAATCCTTCAGAACCAAAAACCCATCTATATCTACAATATGTTCACCCCCCTCTCCTATATCCACTCTATCGAGGTCCTAGCCCTCGAATCTGCTCATTCCACGCAACAGAACTGCCTCCTTTAAGAGATCCTTTGTCATACGAGCATCTTCATTTTGGAATTCCTTACCCATGTTGATTCGTACATGCCAATCCTTAACTTCCTTCAAACATCACCTATTCATCCATCTCCTCGAACATCAATCTATCCTGCCTTTATAAACTTAGCTATTTGGTCTCTTTATTTTTATCTTAAATTCTCTATTTTTTGTTTTATTATTTGTATTTCTCTAATGGTTAATACCTATATATAAATATTAATATACAATTAATTATGACCTTGTATATGTATATATATATATATATATATATATATATATATATATATATATATATATATATATGTGTGTGTGTTTGTGTGTGTGAATGTGTGTATAAATATGTAGGTATATAAATGAATATGTGTGTGTGTGTATGTATACATATGTATATACCATATGAATTTTATACTCATAAACTGTTGTATATAATATTTTAAAATTTATATAGCCAGAAGATGAATATTTAATGTACATTTATATTGTTCTTAGGGGGGGAATAGCTGTCCCAGAATAAAATTTCTTTTCATTTCATTTCATCAGTTAGTTTTATCGGCTTTTTATCACTCTCCATTAACTGCACAAAAAATTGTATTATAAGATTATATATATATATATATATATATATATATATATATATATATAATTTTTTTTTTAATCTTTAGCTTTCCAACGTAATACATCTATTTTACTGCTTTTATGTTCAAATGCATCAAAATTAAATACAATAATATTGGTCTTTTCTCTTTTAGTTAGATATAGTATTCGTTCAAATTATATATTTATCCGTTTTTTAACAGTGATAAATAGATGATATAGTTATTTTTATTAATTCTACAACATTAAAGGTACTTTAAAGGAAGAAAGTACCTTTAATGTTGTAGAAAAATTTTAAATTTGAGAAAATCGTAAAATGTACTAAATGCTCATAGTTGCTCTTATGGTTGGTTCATTTTAATGAAGAAGTTATTGTGTCATCTCGGGCGGTTGATTTATATTAGCCACGAACTTTTTAACTTATCTCATAATTTTGAACCAAAATATACATTAGAAAATCTTCTAATTATTTTATTTAGAAGTAGACTGATGACATCTAAAAAGCATTTATTTGGGTATTTTTGTGAAAAACTTTTTATTCAACCAAAAAATTTGAAAAAAAAAAAAAAAATATATATATATATATATATATATATATATATATATATATATATATATATATATATATATATATAAATGGCTTTTA
>CM041292.1:135679283-135702398 GCA_023052935.1 Piezodorus guildinii | reverse complement strand
GTAACCTTTATGATATTATATATCTCTACAGTTACAGTTATTTTCTATAATGAAGCACACTTAAACACTTAAAGCACCGTACTCTTATACATACAATACAAAAAATAACATAATAAATACACATTTTCCGCGTTATAAGAACGAATATTGATTAGTTAAAAAATTGTTTAATACATGTTAATTAAAACAATCTATACGGATTTAAAATCTTACAATAATCACGCAATTTAAAACATGATCTTCGGATTTCATGTTTATATTTGTTTTATAATATATAATATTAAAATAAATAAAAAATATTTACATTGATCACATAACTGACCTAATGTGTTATTAATTAAATATCTTTTAATATCTACCATTATTGTTGGATTGGTTAATAAAATGGAATAATGTTAAATAAATGTTAGTAAATCAGAAATAATAAATCATTTTTCTATAATATTAGCTTTCTAAATATGTACTGAGTGTTATTAGTGAGAGTTAATAACACATTAGGTCAGTTATGCGATCAGTGTAAATATATAAATATGTTTTTTTTAAATATTATTTATTAGAAAACAAATATGCATTTTGCACCTTTTTACGATTTTCTCAAACACAGGCTCTGACGATTTTGATTAAACGCTACAATCGATGTAAGATTTTATGGGTTTAAGATTATATCATGTAGGTTTTATTCTAATTGAAATACTCTGACAGTGCTTAAATGCCGATAATTTCAATTTTCTTCTTCTAAACTATCTTTAATTTTGAACATTGGAACAAATTAACCATATAGATGGATTTGATGACTGACTAAAGGATAAAAGAGCAAAACAATTTTTAAATGTAATTTTTTTTTTTTTTTTTTTGGTAATAAGAACAGTAATATAGACGTATAATACACCGTTGAAGAAAAAAGAAAGATTTTAGAAAAAATATCTGCTACACAATGTTGTAAAAGGTAATATAAAGTAACGAATGGGGAATAAACTTTTTGCTGATTAACAATGTGACACAGTTATATAGTCGTCTGTTGCCCGCACCAGATTTAAAAAAAATTATAATGAAAAGCTCAAAGTTCAAAAATCAAAATCAAATTTTATATTATGATGTTATTTGTACATAAAATAACAGGTTTTTAATCTTTTCTGAATATACATTTACATTTACATACAAATGTATTACCATATTTAAAAAAGCAAACAAAAAAACACTTCCAGTGAATTGTCTAATATTGGATATTTTGGCTTTACGAAGAATTTCGAAATTTCTTTTCCTCCTGTTATTGTTATATGGAGACCAACCTCTACTTTTGTCATTCCTGGAACCTTTTACTTGTATTATTCAACTTTCATTTTGATTTAATTTTGCTTTTATTATTATTACCTTTACTTACTAATTCCTTTCTTTGATATTTCCGTCCCTTTTCTTTGATACCTCGTCAACTCGGATTTACGAGGTATTTATCGTTTCTAAAATTAGAGTTCGATGAAAAAGATTTGTTTATATAACTTCTTTGATACCATAGAATTTCTAGTATTAAACTATAAATTCGCGAATGAAGCGCCCCAATCAATACTATATATAAGTTTACTTTTTTTAGTCTCCATTGTTTGCTTGTTCTTTTAGTTAAAAAAAAAAAAAAAAAAAAAAAAAACCTGCACCACTCAACCCATGAAGGGTCTTGGGCTCAGTACATATAGAGATTTGTACAGTTCCTAGGCCAATGGCTGTGCAATGAGGTGATCAGGCCTTAATCACGCTCAGCCGCCAGGTTTTTCCCCAATTAATTTGGGTACCCACTTTATAGAGGCTGGGTCTGCCCCAGAAGGGTCTCCATACCCTAGGGTCGCCCCCCCCCCGACTGAATTAACAGAATAAATAATATTCCGCCACAGCCGGGATTCGAACCCAGGACCCGGAGCACAGCAGGCTAGTGCTCTATCCACTAGACCACGCCGCTCCCTTCTTTTAGTTCAAGGTAATTTATATATTTTAGTTTATAAATTTCTTTCTTTTCTTCTATGCATATTGTTATTTATTTATTAGTTTTGTTCTAATGTACGCATTTTATTTACGTATAAAATAATATTATATCATTTTATTATCATATTTTTTTTTCAAATGTTTATGTTTATTCCATAAAGTTTAGAACAAAGTGTGGTAAACTGTATAAAAACACTTTACATAAAAAAAAAAGTTATTAAAAATTGTTCTCTATTTTTGTTTATTTAGTATCACTAAATAATGGGTTATAGAGTTATTATGTTTGTAACATAATAAAAACATATAATTGGACCTAAAACATAAAATGAATAAAACCAAACTTTTTGATTACCTTATAATTTATTTTAATTTTCTGCAGTTATGGGTATTGCATTTCCAACAAGTGCTTTACTCCTGATGAAATTATAGGTTTAGCAGTGAAAAAAGCATTCCATGATTACTATAATAAAAGGTTAAGTACACATAAAAAGAAAAATATAAAAAAATTAAATAAATCCCTATAATAACAGGCTGTGGAATAGACATTTCAAAGGGCAATAATTACCGGTCAGCCTTCTACAAGTACTGATTCTATCTGAGATAGGCTCGATCTGTCTTAGCAGTTCAAACAATGGGAATTATTTTCTTTTTCTTCTTTTTTTGTCTATTTAGCATAGATCTAGAAGTGTTTAAAGACATATTTATATTTTACATATGAGTATCTCTATTAATTTTTGTTTTTGTTTTTTTGTTTTACTACATTGTTAAAATCTAAAGTGAAAAGCTACAAATAGGTGTGTTACCAGTGGGTCGTCTTCTCATATTGTTGATGTTACGTTTTATTGTTTAGATGATTCACTTGCTAGTAGTGATATCTCATACTAAAAATACAATTATTTGGCAATAATAAACCATTGTGTAATCATATACAGCGTTTTTTTAAAAGTACACTGCTTAGATGTAATTCCACCAAAAATCGGTTATTATTGAAGATAGAGAAACATTTTCGAGAACGAGACAATGCGGTGAACAACGAGGAAAAAAAAACTTATATGGTCAAGCCACTACCTATAAGAGATGTGATTCCCAGATCATTCGGTTATTATTGATGACAGAGAAAAAATGTAAGGTATTCTGGAATCTGGAAAATTTATTTGAACAAAAATCGAAAGAAAAGGATATAGTAACGCAATCTAGTAGTTTTGGTCTATAGTTTTCAAAAATGAACCTTTGTAATCGACCAATAAAATGAAAAAAAAAAATGTCAGTCCCTCTTCAAAATTTGAGGGTTTACGTTTTAAGTGCGCAGAACCTCAGAGAAAATGCGTTATTCCTAATTAATAAATAGATAAATACCAAAAAAATGTTAAAGAATTTCAAAGAATTATATTTCCTTCGACGAAAAAAAAAAATCATTGAAATTGGTTCTGAACTAGCAGAGATATAGCGTTTTGAAAATAGCAGTGGTGATATACCATTTTTAAGAAAAATATTTATTGCTTTTCATATTACTTAATTGCCTATCAACAGCTATAAACCCAGTTATACCCTCATATTGTTATTTGGAAAGAATAAACTATTGTGTAATAATTTGCAGCGATTTTTTAATTAATCGTGCATCACTACATAAGACTGAAACGACAAGAAGCTGCTCATTGATACCTATGCTGAAACTCTTATTTGAGAAAGGTTCAAACCAGTCCATTACAGAAAAATGAATCACGTAACTATTATAAGACTATTTGGAAATATTCAATCAAGCTATGAGACTATATCATCGTATGCCTCCAGCATCAAATCTTCACAATCGAAAATAATTCGCAATATTTTGAATGTTTTTGTTCTGTCACATATATACTCATCACAAATGTCCTTAATATCCCATTTGTCGCATACCTAGATATACGTCCGTCGATCCCAAAATCCCTACTATATAAAATCAATGTTTCCTAGCCTATATTTCTTAAATGTTCATAATAACCCTCCAAGATGACTGAAGAGAGGCCTTGGGATCTACTCTGCTAAAATAGTTAATAAAGTGCTTTAATTGGAAGTTTTTTTATAAGCAATTTTCATGTCATGTATTCTTACTGCACATTAACTTGTTAAATTTTCAATCATGCCATATTCCTGCCTATGTAAAATATGTATAAACTGTCCCTGGGAGCTCAAACCCCGTAACCCACTAGTGGATGTCAATGCATGTCAGGAGATTCCAGCGCCGCTCAGTCAGCCGTCACAAATGGGATATTCAGATCATGATGTAAGGTCTTGTATGTTTTATAATGTATGTTCTAAGCACTTTTGACTGAAATAATTAGATACTCTTGATGTTTGTAAATCTAGTTGTTCCCCAAATCCTTAGGTCTAAATAGGTTTAAGCATTGTCTGGTAAATTAATAGTTTATTGGCAACAGATAGCTAAGATATCAGACTGCGTCAGAGCAAGGAAGTGGTACGGAGTTGAACTTGACTTGTGGACATGATGAGGATGAAAAAAAATATATATACTCTTTTATATTATTAAATTATATTATATTACTAAATTATATCATATTGTTAAATTATACTCTCACTAACTAACCTATACATGAAATATATAGTAAGGAAAATTATTGCGATCGACAAAATTTTCGAATTTTCACTAGAAATACATTTTTTAGGGTTTCCTATGTCCAAATGACCAAGTCCCCCAAAAAGGTCTTTGAGGTGAGTGTGTTTGTGTGGAAGTGGAAAGTCTAGCTTGAAAAGGTTGTATAAAACTGAAAATTCATAGTTTAGAAAGGTATTATCCCGGAGTAGTTACAGCAACTTTTCCATCAAAATCGGCCAGAAGTACCAAACCAGGAAGAATTTTGCTCTTTTATGAGATTTTCTCAAACACGGCTGTAATGATTTTGATTAAACAACCTATAGCAATGTAAAATTTAATAGCCTTGAATATCATGTATGTTTCATTCTGATTGAAATGGCCTGACAGGACTTGAATCCGTAATTTTTAATTGTTTCCTATAAAGTATCTTAATTTTGTTGTTCCCATAATTTCTGGAAACAACCAATTTTGACATTGGAAAAAAAACAAAAACAATTTTAACGAACGTGATAACCAACTAGAGGATGAAACAGCAAAAAATATTTTTTTAGGGATTTCTTTTTCGAACATAAAAATCTTTTTCTACATGGAATTCGATGTGTGTGTATTTAAAAAAAAGAACTATTCTTCCAACTAATTAGACAATTTTTATTTATTTTTTCTTCCGATTTCTATGACTTATTTTGTATCTTCGTGTACATGCCATTTCTGAACATTCATGAAAAGGCTGCTGCTTTCAAAAACGTTGGCAAGCATTAATTTTTTTTTTTTTACTATAATATGTTTAATTTATAAGTGGTCCATGTTAGTATTAAGAATTGATGAATATAGAAAAAATATTTTCCATCCACATTTTTCTGGAATTCCATACCTACCTCTATAAGCAAGGAATCTTCTTTAAACTCATTTAAAAATAAATTGATCCTTCACCTCCTCAGCCATCCATCTTACGAGCAATTGTAAACAAAATGTTAGGATGATGGTCATATGCCATTCGATAATGAGGACCTCTACGAACATGTAAACAACAATATATTTTTTCATTTTCTTTTTTTTTTTTCTTTATAATTTATGATATTAATGAGAAGTAAAATTATATTTACATAATTATAAACACACACACACCCATTATATATATATATATATATATATATATTATTATATATACTAATATTGTTATATTCACTACTTTTATAAATAATGTAAGCAGTAGTCGTATGTCGTACAAGTACTCGTATTTACTAATTTTACAAATAATATAAGTATAACTTAAGATTATAATTTTTTTAATGTTTTTGTTTCTGTGCCAGATACTAGACTCTGTTTTTTTTACTTTACTGTTGTCTTAGGGGAGTGAAGGTCCCGAATAAAATTTACTTGTTCTTCTTTCTTTCAAATAATTAGTTAATTATGTTTGAAATTAGGACAGATTGTAATATTACTAAATAAAAATTGTTTCCAGAAAAAAAAATTGTATGTGTTGATAGCTGTATGTCATTTGTATTATTAGACTCCTTCACAAATAAAAAAAGGTTATCTAGTTTATTTATTAAAATTTAAAAATTTATTTATTGAATACAATTCAATTTGAAGTAACAGTATAAGACATTAAAATGTTTTTTGAAGAAATGACCTCTGATAAAATATTAAATTTTATATAAGAAGGTCCAGATGACCTTTCCTAAGCAAATACATAAATTGACTACATAATAAATTACTTATTTGTGGATGTTTATCAAAACAAATGATTTTACTCCTGGAATACAAATAAGATGGAGTATAGACCCCGTCGAAGATACACAGCGACTAGTCGTTTTGTTTGAGTACCCTTGTGACTTATGAGACTCCAACCGACGATTACCGAAGTGATGAATGGCGATGATTGAAATGTTTCGAGAGAAAGCCTCGCGATAAATCAAAACTGGGACCCCCAGCAGGCCGTATCGAGAACTTAACATGAAGCGGATATTCTCCTATTAACAACCAGTTGTATCTCCGCCGCCGTGGACGGCTTCCAAAATAAAAGATAAGAACGCCGTTTGATGAATACGGTTTCAATTAAAAACTGGTATCCCTGATTGAAGAATAAATCATGGGATAGATCTGACACTATAACAAGACTCGTTATCTTATAAATTACTGCTCCCGAAGGCGAATACTCTTCATGCTCGATAATTTGTATAAAACAAAAAGAGTTTTCCCAAGAGGCCTGACATAATGGTCCCTTTAAATTGGGCATGAGGAGGGAAGGTGGATAAGTTGCGCTGTTGGTGGTCCGGTGTTCCCGAGGCACGTTCAGGTGCCACATCATACCAATACCTAACGATTTTCCTGATATCTTCTTGAACACCATCGTAATGGTATCGTATATCCCATTACAACTTGCATGTTTGTACGTCTTATTTAAAACTGCTCTCGTCCAACTTGTTATTATGAGGAGTATTTTTAAATTAAATGTTCTTTTTAAATATTATGGACATAACTATAATATAATTGTTAATAGAAGAATTAGAGAAAAATCTGGAGCTGGCAATACATGGATTTACCTGGGTTGTTAAAATCAATTTAAGAAATTTAAGGTTATAAGAAAATAAAAGTTGTATTAATATATAATAATAATAATAATAATAATATGGCTTACCGAACCCGAAGGTTCGATGCCGATACCACCATACTCGCCTGCATAGACTCGTCCAATGTTCACCGGTCAAGCCCAAGCCCCCGAGATCAGCCTTAATGCAATCCTCCCATCGACGCTTCGGCCTACCTTTCGGACGCCTACCAGTCGGTTCAGCGAATACCAACTTTCTCGGAATCCGTTCCTCACTAAGCCCAACAACTTTACGCGCCCATTTGAGTCTCCGCGATGCTATCAACTCAATTATATTCACAGGGTACAAACTCCGCAATTCCGCGTTATGCAACCTTCTAAACTCCCCAGTGGCCTCATCTCTCTTTGGACCAAATATTTTACGCAATACCTTATTTTCGAAAACCTTAAGCCGCTGTTCATCCTTTAAAGTAAGCGGCCACGTTTCACATCCGTAAAGAACCGTTGGAAGAATAATAGTTTTATAAATTCTAATCTTTAAGTTTTTAGATAGAAGCCGCGAACTAAGTAACTTAGCAACTGAATAATAACACGCATTTCCCACCTTTAACCGGGACTTTATTTCTTCCTGTATTTCATTTTTTCTAGTTATAATTGAACCTAAATACTTGAATTTCTCTACGTGTTCCAAAGTATGACCTGATACATCAATATCACCAAGATCGACACCGTTTCTGCTACTGATCATATACTTCGTCTTATCGGTACTTAATTCGAGTCCTATTTCTTTACCGGTTTTTATTAACACACTTGTATTTAGTTGTATGGTTTCCGTGTCTTCACCTAGCAGTACCAGATCATCGGCATACCCCAAAACCGGAATCTTGTCACCCATATTTAAGCCTTTCTCGGTACACATCACCTTTTCTATGACATATTCTAAAGCTATATTAAATAACACAGGTGAAAGGGAGTCACCCTGTTTCAAACCCGATCGCACCTCAAATCTCTCGGAGTAATTATGACCGATTCTAACTTTATGGAATGTTTCCGACAAACACATCTCTACTAGGTTTACTAACTTTCTAGGTATTCCCTGTTCAATCATGATGTTATATAGCTTCTGACGGTCTATTGAATCATAAGCCTTTTTAAAATCGATATAAAGTTGATGGACTACACCGTTGTATTCCAATTTTTTCTCTAATATTTGACGTAAGGAAAATATTTGGTCAATAGTCGAGCGATTCCGCCTAAAACCACATTGGTAATCTCCGATAATTTCCTCAGCGTATTCCGTTATTCGACTAGTTAGCATTGACGAGAATATTTTATAGCAAACTGGGAGAAGAGAGATCCCACGATAGTTGTTACAATCCGACCTCGGTCCTTTTTTGTGAATCGGAATAAGTATTGATTCTTTCCATTCTTCGGGCATTTTTTCAGTTTCCCAGATCTTTTTAACTAAAAAATGTATTTTGGAAACGCCCGCTTCTCCACACGCCTTGATTAATTCACTCGTGATATTATCATTTCCTGCGGCCTTATAACGTTTTAATTTTCCTATCGCCATTTCGACTTCCTCTTTACTCGGTGCGTCTATCCATGGTTCAGCGCTCTGATATTCAGAGAGAGGAGATTGATTAATATTTTCCGTATTTAAGATGCCGTCAAAGTGTTGTTTAAATTTATTTAATATCTCAGAAGGATCCGCAATTATATTGTTATTGGCATCTTTAACCGCATTCAATAGAGGTTCAAATCTTTTACGCGATTTGTTTATACCTTTGTACATCTCTCTTACGTTATTTTCGTTTCTGTGTTTTCCTATTTCTATTATTTTGCCTTTAAGATACTCTCTTTTCTTATTTTTTAAGAGTTTTGAAGTTTCGTTTTTTACTAACCGAAAGTAAGCCACATTATTATCGCTTGGATTATTTAAGGAATTCAGTTTAGCGATTTTTCTTTTTTCGCACATATTTTGACAATCCCTGTCGAACCAAGGTTTGTTCTTTTTATTTTCGATTTTTCCAAGACATAAATTACCGACCTCTTTAATATTATCCCTGATCCCTTCCCATAGTTTGTTAACATCTTTGTGTTCCTCGTCTGAAGATTCCAAAGCTTCGAACCGATTTTTTACTTCTATCGCGAATTGTTTTCTAATTTCGAGGTTGTTCAATTTAACTAAATCAAAATTCTCGGGACGAATATAGTTCGGTGTTCTCTTTTTTGTATTTAGTTTTTGTCGAAGTTTCGCGATTACTAATTCGTGATCAGAACCGCATTCTGCACCTCGATACGATCTCACGTTAATTATGCTACTTTGCCATCTGTTTTGTATTAAAACATGATCGATTTGATTCCGCGTTTGTCCATCCGGTGATGTCCACGTATACTTATGAATATCCTTACGTTTAAATGTAGTGCTTTTGATTACTAGGTTTTTCGAAATGGCAAAGTTTATTAGTCGGGTCCCATTATCATTACTATATTCGTGCAAACTTTCTTTACCGATTGTAGGATGATATACTTCTTCCCTTCCAACCTTTGCGTTCGCGTCGCCTAGTATTATCTTAATGTAATTTCGCGGTAACTTATCGTAAACCGACTCTAGTTTATCATAAAATTCGCATTTTACTTCATCATCACTGTCTTCGGTGGGAGAATGAATGTTTATAAACGCGATTTTAAACCAACGCCCTTGAAATATAGCAACCGATATTCTTTCACTAAAGAACTGTACGTCCCGTAATGCGGAAAGAAATCTATTCCTAATCAGAAACCCGGTACCTAGACAATAATTAACGCTCCCCCCGTACCAAATAGTATACTTTCCTTCTGTTAACGAACCCTCCCCCGGCCAGCGAACCTCTTGTAATGCAACGATATCTAAATGGTACCCCTTAACTTCATTCGCGACCGACTTTAACCCACCTGCCGTATTTAAACTTCTAACGTTCCACGTCCCTATTGTTAGATCTCTAATTTTCATCTTGCGCCATGATTCCCCTGAAGCAGTCCCCACCCGGAGACCCGAACGGGGGACTAGTTTATCTCCGGATAATGAGCGTTTTACCTCAGAGGAATCCATGACTTTTGGTGATATTTTGTGAACTAAAATATGTGAGTAGGGCGTTCGAACCTACGTCACACCCTCCAGCAAGCCTGGGGGGCCGCTCTCATTGTTGGTCAGCGAGTCCATCGGACTTAGCCGGGAGGAGCTTCCGAGGAAATTCCACCGACCATTCCCACATCCGCCACCCGTGGGACGCTCCCCATACGCGGTAATGAGATCCGCGCGAGGAATAAAAGTTGTATTAGCTGTAAAAAATGAAACTCATGTTTCGTTGAAAACATTTCTTTTAGATTAAATAATATAACAATATGAAATTGTGTTTAAACAATAACTACTTAAGTTTATGGGATATTAATCACTTTACACTAGCTTCCACAACTATGTATATGAGATAACATTTCTTCTCAAGTCTTTAGCTTTCCAACGTTATATTTGAGCTTTATAACGATATAGCTTCTCAATATTATACATCTATATTAATATATTTTTTTTTTTTTTGGTATCCTATCTATATTACAAAGGTTATTGTTATCTATATTACAAAGGTAAAGTTATTGAAAATAATAAACCAAAACTAAAAAAAAGTGTCATTCAATAACCTAATAATCATTTAATCTATTGTCAGAAACCATATGTTACTTAATATGTAACTAAATTCAAAATGTGTGTTTTATGACTTAGTGCCTTAATCATTAAAAAGAAGAATTTGCTATAAGATGTAATGTAAACAGAAGAGGTTTCAAATGTAAAAAAAATTATCATCAAGATTTATGATTATTTCTGAGTAAATACCTCATTCTCCTGCCTTCTTCATATCCTAGATTTCATGAAATATCAACTTTCCACCAATTATATTTATTTCAAAGTTTAAAGGAGTTGATGTTGCCACTAAATATTCCGTTTTACGAATTTTCTCTTTACTATTTGGTAGTGGATTTATGTTGATTCAATTTCAATTCATTTGTTCATTTATTCAGGTAATTAAGAACAAAAGTTATGTTAACCAACATACAATATGGCTATTTTAAAAAGATTAATGAATTAAATTATTCTATTTAGATTAATTAATTAAAGTTTACAGTTGATGTATGGAGAAGACTAAGGAATGATACAACAAACATTTTTTTAAAAAACATATTTATTGATATTTACAACTGTATAATTATATACAACAAGTAAATGTGATGGATACAGTAATCTGACATGAAATACATGAAGAGATGCCACCCATCGGCAGCACTCTAAAAAAATTTTAAACTAGAAGGTCTCGGGGCCATTTTCTTTTCAGACGCCTCGGAGGATTATCAGGAATCGAAGAGGATGATAGGATAGAAACTAGTGGATTAGAGTGGAAATGGAGTTTTTCATGGAATGATTAATATCTGGTTCGGGCTAATTCAGTAACATATGGGATATTAAGGTCTTTATGGATGAGCTTATTCGTGACAAAGTAAAGAGCTTTTAGGATTTTACGAAGGATTTTGGATTGTAAGGATTGGATACGAGAAGAATTTGATGGTTTTGTAGAGCCCCATAGCTCTACTCCGTAAGTCCATATCGGTCTTATGATGGTCATATAAATTAGTCTTTTGTAATTAAGTGGAAGATTGGAGCGTTTGTCCAGTAAGTGTTGGAGTAGTCGAAAACGTCGTGCAGTTTCTTGTCTTTTCAGTCTTGTATGGGGATTCCATGTCAGACGTTTGTCAAGGTGGAGTCCGAGGTATCGCGAATCTGTTCAACAGGGGCTAGTGGAGTGTCATTAAAGGATACTGTGGGGCAGGAAGTCATTGGTTTACGGTGAAGGGAATAGGTAATTTGGTGGGATTTGTTAGAATTAATTTTAATTCTCCATTTCTGACACCATACTTCAAGGTCTCGGATGTGAGATTAAAGAGTGTGGGAGGCAGTAAATGGATCATTATCTACCGATAGCACACACGTTTCATCAGCATAAGTCGAAAGGAAAGTGTTAGGATGGGTTGGGATATCAGCTGTATAGACTGTATAAAGAACAAGTCCTAGGATGTTGCCTTGGGGAACACCAACAGATTGAGAAAAAAGGAAGGAATAGGAGCTGTGGTGATTTATTTGGAAAGATCTATCAGCACGGTAGGACTGTATAATAAGAAAATAAGTAGGAGGGAGAAATTGGCGGAGCTTGTAAAGCAATCCCGGGTGCCAGACACGGTCAAAGGCCTGTTCTACGTCGAGAAAGGCTCCCGTGCAGTACAATCCGCGCTCCAACGCAGAGGAACAACGTCATTTGGATGAGGATCATTTTGACTATGGATAATTTCTAGGAGGCGGGAAAATAAGTAGTACGGAGTAAGGCATTGTAGATGTAGATGAGGAATAGGATGGCTATTCAAGGGAGATGTTTCAAGATATGGGAAGTGATTACAACAAATATAATTTGATTTTGATATAAATATCACAAGAGAAAAATAAAATAATCATAACAATAATTTATATGAGTCAATTTCTTTTAAATGACAAAATAATATTTGGGCGTTAGTAGTATTGCCATTTTATAACGTATTTAAATGATATGGGAGGTTAGCACCAATCAGTTTCCTTCAGTCTGTCAGTAAGTGTTGTATGAAGATAGGTAGGTACCTTACATTGTGTTCCGAAACGTCTTACTGTTTCAGAAAGTAAATCTTTTATTTTTGTAACAAAAATACTGTAAAGTTTTAGATGTCTATAGTTTTTTTTTATAAATAATCAATACTCATCTCCCAAGTGAATGGTTTTAGTATGATACGTGGAAAAAAAAATTAAATTATTATGAATTTGAGTTAAATAATAGTTGATGTTTTTTTAATGCCTCGAAGAGGGTTACTGAAAATGTAAAAAAAAAAAAAAAAAAAAAAAAGAAAAACACACATGTTAATAGACTTTTTTTTTTTTTTTCGTGAGTGTTGTGTAAAATGTTTTTGGGAACCGCGAGATCGAGGCCCCAGTGTAAGTGAATGAAAAAAAAGATTTTGAAGTGTAGTTCAAAAAGTAAGGTTGTGGCGAGTGACACTCGACGGACCAGGTGGACGAAGTCTGATCCAATTGGAAAAGAAGCTACCAGAAAAGGAGTTCGTTTCTCGAGGCAAACAAACAAAGAAACAAGGTGATTTATTTTTGTAAATAAACTTATAACCTGAGTGGTTAAGGTTCCGAAAGATAGAAGGACAAATAATTGTTTTTAATACAAACAAACAAATAAATGTAGGATATAAGTAGAAATAAGTTTTCCTTTCTTTTTTTTTTGTTGTTAAAGATCATTTATTTTGTCTTACTATTAGAAATAATGTCTTGAATTTTATTTTGTTCAAGTAATATGTTCTTAAATATTTTCTATTTAATATTAACCTTAACAAGGTAACATTGTACAACCCTCGTCGAGTCAGCAGTAATAAGCTAAAAAGTTAAAATGGTGATGTCACATGATTCCATAGCTCATGGGATAGGTAGTTGATTATAGACTGTAAGATATAACGAGTTCTTGTACACCTTTTATCAATATTTTTATTTTTATTTTTTTGTATATTACGTTTTCATTATTTATTTTACTTTTCGGTAAAGACATTATTAATTTAAAGTGTTTCGCTATTTACCTTCTTTTTTTTTATTATTATCAAATAGCGTGGAGCTTGAATAAATTTATTGTGGAACCCGCCCGTCTCCACTGAGAATCTAGGGCATAGTTACGGTTAGGGAATTCTTTTTTTTTTAATTTAAATTAATTCTTTTTGCAAGTTTTAACTCTGACAAGTGGATCAGCTTAAGGTTTTATAATTACAGGATTATTTAAGTTAATTGGTATAAGTATTGACAAAAGCCTCTCCCATAGGGAGGAATCTATAGTATTTGGCTATAGTAAGAAAGAAATAGATAAATAATTAAAATATTTAAGAGCAGCCAATAATCTAAAGTAAGAAAAAACAAAACAAATAAGTAAACGAAAACCTCACAACAAAACAGAGTCCTTGATAAAATACACCAAAAGAAAACGCAAAACTAAATCTAAAAAAAAAAAAAAAATAAAAAATTAATGGATGTAAAATCAAATATTCTTTGAATTATTTTAATTTGAGAATTTCAAGACATCGAATTCCTTTTATTCCATTTTCTTTTAAATATTCTCCTCACGAGACACACGCGATTTGAAAAACCCGTTCGGTTAAAGAAACAAATAAATATTTGCGGTGAACTCTGGTACTTGTTTTTATTTCTTCTTTATCATTAAATGGTATATAGCGTGCTTAAAGGGACTTAGCAGCTATGGAACGCAAGCACCACTGAGGGTGATAACACAACTTCATTAATATTCCACAGTTTGCCCTAACTCGAAATGGTCAGCTGTATTCAATTTACATTTAAACAGTATTCCACATCTAATAAATCTCTTTCTTTTGTTGATGTTTTGAGTGGTATTTTATGATTTGTTTTGCTTTCGTTTAAATTATTCGTAATAATTATTACGAAGAGAAAACTCCAATAATTACATTTGAAATCATTTACAATCAAATACCAACCGAGTACTGGAATTATCAGATATGATTAAATTTTTCTTGCTAGTCCTATACTGGATTCTTATAACGGAAATAATTACTGAATTAGCTGATTAATAATTACTTATAATTTGGCATATTATGATAAAGAACCTTATTGTTGCTTTTTTAATGAATAAATAACTTTTATTTTAAGTCATCCGGAGCTTTATTTTGATGTTAGACTATAAAGTTATTTTTTCTTCATGTTTTGGTTTAAGATTCTTTTCAATTACCTTACAACTATGTGCAACTTACAATTAATAAGAACTTTTTTTTTTCATTTTTAAAAGCATAATAAATAATACGAAAACTTATGACCATTTTTCTGAAAATTTTTCGAGCAACCCAATCAAGGAACAGAAACCAATAAATGAAAGTATACGGATGAAGTTCAAAATATCTCTGAAAATTTTTGTGATTTGGGTTCATAAGAAACTGATGAAATAATTATAAATGGCTGGCATTTAAATTTTAGCGCGTTATTGAACTGTTAACTCTTAGAATCTATACTCCTGCACCCATGAAGGTACTTGTGTTCAGTATATTGTAGTTTTTTTATTTTACGTATCTTTATGCTACTGTGTGGCTAATCGGACGAGATATAGTGGGAATCCTAAATTTAGCCTTTTCATGTTTAAAGAGTACATGATCATCTACGAGTGCCTGACTTGCACAGGCTCGGAACCAACAATTTATTTCTCCTTCGAAGGGCTTAATCTTAAAATCTTAGACCTATCTACCAGGCTTAAACCCGCGATATTGGGTTTAGATGGATGTTATGCTTGCAACTACACCACAGTTGATCCCAGTAAATAGTAGTTATTCGCAATGTTTCTATCCCAATGATTAGCAAGCCGGTGATCTGTCCAAGTTTTCCCCCATTTTTCAAATACCCATTTTATACAGTTTTAAATACATATCTGAAGATAAATATACGCAGAGAGCAGTATTCCTGTGCAATACTAACTTAATGTAGCCTTTGGAGTTGGATATATATATATAATAACAATTTTATCTATTGATAATTAATAAAATTAATTAATTAATTAATTAAACCATACGTTACTTCAAAAATGTATAAAATAGTATATTTAGAGATTTTTTTAGTATTTTAAGTTTCTACAGAATAATATTCGCGAAACTCATCATAGCATTTGATCTTCCGATTAGCCACAGTAGGATAAAAATGACGTGAAATGAATAAACATACATTGTATTTGAAAAAAAAAAACTGAAAAGTTTTATGTGCGTAAAGAAAGGAAAAGGAAATATTAGAACGTGGAGAAGGACGGAGCATGACGTATATTAGAAGGAAAGGTATTCCAGAATGTAGTTGAAACGGCCAGAAAGAATCAATCGAAGTCTTTAGCTCTGTGGGATAGGATGTTAAGGTCGGAGTGGAGAGATATTTTTTCCAGCAATTGGACATAGTTGTTATATTGAAGGAGACTGCGGATATAGAAAGGATTTATTGCATGTTATCGGAATGGCCCAAGGAAGTACTGTCTTCATGTGAATGGGAGGAGCCTATTAAACTTATACTAAAGGTGGGTCACGGGAGACCATCTCGAGTTACCGAAAAGCAGTCTTAAAAATTTAATTTTATAATTACAAAATTATATGTTTATAATAGAAAACAGTATATGGAGCAATTGGTAAAGATGTTCGCAAGGGGTGCGATGATCAAGCAAGAAAGTATAATATAAAAGTAAAACTTATTATATTTATGGGCCGACATCTAGGCCTAAATTGTAGTGACCGTCTGCTTGGACATTTTTTAGCTAATTCCTCTGATGAAGGCCTACAATTTTGGCCGAAACGTCGTCAAAAAATACTATAAATTTTTCTTGTAAGTATTTTTTGTCTTGATGGTCATACCCTCAACCAACTTCTCCATCATAAAACAGAAAACTGATAATCAACATGGTTGACCATCCTATTTAAAATGTTTAATATTTCAATAAACGTCATAAAATTAAATTTTAAGCTTTATAAAATAATGCTAACTAGTATGTAATGACTACTGGGAACCGCTGGCAAGCAATCAAACCTGCTTCGAAAGGTAGTAAACTAATCCCTCAATACTCTTTAAATTATTCCTCGTCTGCTCAGGGCGCAGTCATTATAACTCAAGTAGAAATCCTTTTTTCCTAAACTTTTCCTTTTTGCTCCTACAAAAGGCTTTTCATCTGGAGCGGAGGAGTGGGAGGGGCACGAGTAAGATTAAAAGTCATAGGCTAGGACGGGGCCTTGTAACAATGAACTCGCAATGAAATGAGGTGAATGGAGGTAAACCGGTCGCAAAATGAGTTAGTCCCTTCCTCTCTTCGTCGCCAACTTGTAGTTTATTTATCAACTACTCCTTCTTTTTGCTTTTAGAAACTTTTCCCCTCGAGGAAAGCCCTCTTTTCCATATTTATTACTTTTGTTCATAAATGTAGTAACCCTGCCTCGTTAGAGTTACTACAAGTTGTAAATAATTCATTAATCGAAAAATTTGCTTTTGCATAAATAGTTTGTTTCAATGTTTAGTTTAATATATTTTTAAGTAGAATGAGCATCAATTTCCATGTTTTGAATCAATCTTTTCAAAATTATTATCGTGTATGTTTCGGACTGATATTCCAATTATTTGTGTTCTACTTATACTTATAAATTCTGACTTATCTGGTAAGTTTTAACTATTTAAAAATCTCTCAGTTCTATATTCAAGCCCAGTTATAATAAATAAATCGATTTCATGGTATGTATGTATTTTTTATATGAAGGCAGTCCAAAAGAATATTTTGTACTTTATTTCCAATAGAAGCTTCACGAAGATTCGGCCATTAGACTCTGGGTTTGAAATCGATAATTAAAAATATGAATAAAATAATTCTAATCGGATCAAAATTTTTAAAAATCGTTTCATGATTTTATATTTAATTTTTTTTTATACCTCAGGTTAGAATCGTAGCTCCTATCCTTTATACGGTATATACAGCTGATATCCCACTCCATCCTAGTACTGTCCTCACAACTTACAAGGATGACATTTGTGTGTTATTCGTCCTTAATGATCCAACCGCTGCTTCCCAGACCCTTCAGTCCCACATCATAGCCATGGGAGAAATGGTGTCAGAACTGGAGGATTAAAATAAATCCTACTAAATTACCTTTACCCTTCGTCGCAAACCGATGACCTCCTGCCCTACTGTATTCTATAATACCCTACTCATGTTGAACAAATCCGATACCTAGGGCACCATCTTGACAAACGTCTTACATGGATTCCTTACACAAGACTAAAACGACAAGAGACTGCCCGTAGATACCGATTACTACAACACTTACTCGACAAACGTTCAAAACTTCCAATTCAATACAAAAAGCTCATTTATGTTACCGTCATTAGAACCATCTAGACATATGGGGCTCTACTAAGCCATCTAATTCCTCCCGCATCCAATCCTTACAATCCAAAATCCTAAATGCTCCTTATTTCGTCTCAAATAAAATTATCTATAAAGACCTTAATATCCCATTTGTTGCAGACATTTCTCGTACCAAATATACCACTTTTAAATCCAAACTCCCGACCCATATAAACTCTCTTGTCCGCAACCTTTTAACCTCACATATTCCTGACAACCCTCCGAGATGATTGAAAAAAAGATGGCCTCGGGATCTACTTACTTAAAAAAACATTGAAGTTTTGCCCCTGGGTAGTTTCTTCACAAGCCTTTCACGCCCTTTATTCTTATTCAACACTTTTACTTATTGTATTTATGTTGATACACAGTTAAAATTCAATAAAATATATTTAAAAAAATTTAAAATGAAAATATTTTTTTTTTATTATTAAATATAACTGAAAAAAAAAATCATACTCTGATGCATATTTCTTAATTAAATTTTAACTCGCTATTTTTTTAAAATCATAAATATAATCTTATTAAATAATCTCTGTAATTATTTTGATTAAGCAGTAGTAAGTAGATAGGTAGTCCAATTAAGCACAGTACCATAAAGTGGCTTTTAATGAATAAACGAACATATTGCAAGTACTATTTTTTAAATATTATAAGTAATGTAAAAAATAAAATGTATATAAAAAGATAATTAAAAAAGGAGAGTTAAAATAAACTAAAACATAAACAAAAATTTATATAATGAAATGAACGGAATGAAAAACCTCTTTATTATCCTGGGACTAAAGTCCCTTAAGAATAAAATAAAATACATAATTGATGACCGGAACAATGTGGTCATAGCTTTGAGCAACAAATTATTAAACTAAAAAAAAAAAGAATAATTAAAGTTGTAACGTATGTATTTATATTTATAAACAGACTCTTAGAATGAAAATTAAAAAACAGAAATAGGTAGTTCATCAGTGACAATTTAAATAATATAAACATAACAAAATTTGTATTTCTATCATCTGCAGTTTGAGATTATTGTTTGTTTGACTGGGTAAGGAGGAGGTGGTATAATATACTTTATTATTAACACTAATTATTAGAAGTAATAACTATAACAATGAAAGACAAATCGTAGTCAGGTATAATGCACACATGGTCTCATAGTTTATTTTGACTGCATATTATAAAATTGTAATTAATCATTGTGACTGACTGTTAAGACTGTTTAATATTTTAAAATATTAGCATTTTGAATTGTTTATTAATAACTCTTTCTGGGACAGTCATCAACGAACATCATCCTTTCTTTCGCTGAAACAAGAATACACTTTTGTACTTACTTCTTAGTTTACCTATAAAATCGCATATTCTGTGATGCATTTTTTTGTTTATATCATTAAGATTTGTCGTCATTTTTTTTAATTGCAACAATATACGTTTATACCATTTATTTTCTATGAATACAAACATTAATATATAAACTAATAATTAATATAAGCTACAGTGGTACATTTTTCCAATTTAAAATCCCACCCTTTTAAAAAGATATTGTAATATGTCATACATAAACGTATATTTTGCCATTATAGAATATTAAAATATTTTTTCAATACAGTGTTCTTAAAAAACTATTTGATTTTCATGAGTAAAAAGTTAAAATGGATATGGAATATAAAGTGAATTCAAAAGAGCATAATTGAAACAGCTCTTTAATGAAATAAATAAACTTGTTTAAATAATTTTGTTTTTAGGTCTCATTGATACCATTTTCTGGACACTAACTATCCACTTCATTTCATCCTTCCTTGACTCCCGGCCCCTGACTCCGGATGAGATCCGATTCGGTTTTTGCAGGAGCTGAAGAGCCTGCTGGGGATGACCATGGCTAATAGACAATAGCGACGGCCAGGAATCTATCCTAGGTGACTCAGCTGGTCACGCCATCTACATAACTCATCGCCATGGTTTAGGCTCTACTTGTTTAATTTATTTATTTTAATCGTTAGTTTTTTTATTTTGTTGTTTATAATAATTTAGGTTAAAAAATTATTTAAAAGACAATTAGTCCATGATACAACCTTATTCATAGTTCTATTATAATTTTCTTTGATTCAAGGCCGTCTCGCAATACTTGTAAGCACTCAGCAGTTGATTATCAAGTCTTTCTTATCTTATTTAAATCTAGTTATATGTCCGTGTTACAAATTTGGCACGTTAGGAGCTCCAAAGTTGTCACGATGAAATAAACAACCCGTCGTATGTAAAATGTCATAATTATTTTTTATATTATAAAACACTGGAGCCTGAATATGATTTACCTACAATACTCCCTCCTTTAATCAAATGTTTGAGTAATTGAATGAAAAGTCAATATATTTGATCATATCGATTGGAAACAATCTCTTCCTAATTTTGTTCATATGTATTCTTTATTAACACATGTTACACTTTATTACGTTTCGAAGAAGAGAAAGAGATAATAATAATTAAATCCGATAAAACAAAGAAAATTGTTATAATGTATAAGAAAGAATATTTAGATAAAATGAATTTATTATTAAATGATAAAAATACATATAAAGAATTAAGAAATGACCCATTTAAAGAACTAACTAATAGAATAAATACATATGTAGATAAATTATTTAAAAAAGGATATATTGATAAAAGAATAAAAAACAAATTACAAGTAACTGACATGACAATACCAAGGATACATGGATTAATGAAGGTACATAAAATAAATCATGAATTAAGACCAATTATTAATAATATAAATGGCCCAACAGAAGCAATATCAAAATTTCTGAATCCTTCTTTAAATAATTTTAATAATAATGATAACTATGATATAAAAAATTCTACACAATTAAAAGAGATTTTAAATAAATTAAATTTTAATAATAAAAAAATAGATATAATCAGTTTAGATGTAACTTCATTATTTACAAATATACCTATTAACAAAGTAATTAAAATAATTGAAAATAATTGGGAGGAAATTAAAAATGATTCAACAATTAAAGACAAAAAATTATTTATTGAAGGAATACTCATATGCACAAATAATAATTACTTTAAATTTGAAGATAGATACTATAAACAGATGAATGGTTTACCAATGGGAGGTGTTATGTCAGTCAATTTAAGTGGAATATACATGAATAATTTGATAGATAAAGTTTTACAAAGTATAGATATTAAACCTTTTTTATTAACAAAATACATAGATGACTTATTAATTATCACTGAAAAAAATAAACACAAAGAAATAGTAGACAAGTTTAATAATAAAAATTTCAATTTAAAATTTACAATAGAAGAAGCTATTATTAATGAAATAAGATATTTAGATATGTTAATTATTATTGATAAAGATAATAAAAAAATTACCACAAAATGGACGAAAAAAGAAAACAGTAGTAATACATGTCTTAACTTTTCATCTGCACACCCCTACTATCAAAAAATTAATATAGTTAATAATATAATCAACACAGCGAAGAAAATAACAGATAGTGAATATATAAAAGAAATAAAAGGAAATATTTATAATATATTGATAGAAAATCTTTATCCGAAAAAAATAATAAATAAAATATGGTATAAAAATCTTAAAATTGTAAACGATAATAAAAATATAGATAGAATGATTAATAACGATAGGTATCATAAAGAAAATAATACACAAGATAAAATTAACAGTAGAATAAGACAGAGCACAATTAATGAATTTTACAAAAAAGATAAAATAGATAAGGAACCAAATAATGAATTTAATCAAACAACTAATTTAAATCAAATAAATAAAAAACAAATTAAATTCTTCAAAATGAATTACATACCAGGTTTAACAGAAAAAATACAAAATACTTTTAAACAATATGATCATTATAACATAAAACTTGGATTATACAATAATAATAAAATAAATACATATTTCACCAATATGAAGGATAAAATAGAAAAAGAAAATAAACTTCATACCATTTATAAAATAGATTGTAAAAATTGTCATAAAACTTATATTGGAGAAACATCAAAAATGTTAAAGACTAGATCAAAACAACACATTTCCAATTGCAAAAATATTAAAAATATAAATAGATAGAGCTGTATCCAATCATAGTATAACTAACAAACATGAATTTAATTTTGAAAATATACAAATACTTAATACAGAACAAAAAACCAAAAATAGAAAGATACTGGAGTCAATCTATATAACTAAAAACATAATAAATACTGTAAATTACAAAACAGATTCAAAGAAAATAAGTCAAAATTATGCAGATATAATTAATAAATTGAATTTTTGAATTTGATTGATAAATAAAAATATAATAAATAAAAATAAAAATTATAAATAGGTGGATGTATTTGGAATGCATGTGTATTAGAGTTTCGTAAATAATGTATATAATTAAATGTAAATATGTGATATATGAAGTTATGTAGGTAGTTTTGAATGAATGCATATAAATATTTATATGTATGTGTTTGTGTGAGTGTGTGAGTATATAATAATATATGTATGTGTGTGTGTGTGTATGTGTATATGTATATGTATGTATATGTATATGTATATATATATATATATATATATATATATATATATATATATATATATATATATATATATATATATATATATATGTATGTATATGTATATGTATGTATATATATATGTGTGGGTTTGTGTGTGTGTGCGTATGAGTGGATGCATATGTTTATGTATATGATGTGTGTATATATATATGTATGAAGCTGAATTTGTATATATGGACGTATATTGTATGGTTGTGTGTTGTGTACATATATGTAGGAATTAATGTTGTGTGGATTTTAATAACTGACCTAAGTATAAGTTTGTATTTTATTTGTTTTGAAAACACTGAGTTGAATAGGAGGGCATTAAATAGAGAACAGTTTAGAACACTTTTAAATGCACAGTGCATATTGACATATGT
>CM041292.1:135526676-135679183 GCA_023052935.1 Piezodorus guildinii | reverse complement strand
TGTATTACTAGTTTATTTTTAATGTCTACCGTAGATCAAATATAATTATGATTAGACGTTATAAAATAAAAATAATATTTTCTTATTGAGAGCGCTTTTCGTTACGAAAAACTCATAAGTGAGCTCCGTCGTGGTCACAAAAGAAATCAAGTCATTAATAATTTATTTACTGAAGAAACTAATATTTTAGTGAAAACGAAAAAAACATTATGTAACTTTCTATATGTACCAGATAGTCGTTTTTGTACTTTTTATAGGAAGATCAGACACCTAACTACACTCTAGAAAACGCAGAGCATGAAAGACAGAACATTCATGAGGTGAGTCCAAAGAGGCCGTTAATGTTTGGGTGAAGATGTAAACTCCGCGGGTCCTTTAGCACTAATCTATTGCTCCATTGAAGCTGCTCCCAGGCACGCAATAGAGGAGTGACAAAAAAGAAACCAAAGCACAGGAACGGAGTGATACATTCCCTATTTAAGGAAATACAATCAAGCAATAAATATTGCAGCTTTCGAAAGGAGCCAATCCGCCATAAAAGGTAGAACATTCACTGTCACCTTTAGCTAACTACGTACGCTTTAAATGGTTACCTTTTTGAGCACATTTAATCGGGGAAGTAGTTATTTTGAAACCTTGGGAGCAACAGAGTGAAATGGCAATGTTTATTCGAGCTAAATAACAACAAATGTTGAAGTATTTTAGACCAATATCGATTTTTATTGCTTTTTAACAGCAACACAAGACTTTTACTTACCTCTACTGTTAAAATCCTATTTAGGAACCTTTCAATAATATTAGAGTTCATAGAAGTTTGAAGGATTGCATTAAGTTTTGTTGAAATCACATGCTTTAGGTTCAATAATATGACAGTATAAAATTAATATGTAGAACAATCACGCAGGCTTATGCCCTATTCGTCATTTTACATTACCTTCCACATTCTTATCTATACACAATATTTACATAGTGCCCCTGGGATCTCCGGATCAAACCCCGAGACCCACTAGTGGGTTTCGGGGAATGATGCCTAATAATTAATAAAATTATCTGAAGGGCAGGATCTAAGTCGGATGGTGAAGGTGACATGCTTGCTTTTTGATTCATTGATTTTTATAAGTCAATGATTGCTTCAATGTTTAATCAGAGCGAGTTGTGATAGGAGGTTTGAGGATGCCATTACAGGATCTGGGTGGGATGAAACTATGTTTGTGTCATCGGCAAATGTTGGCAGGAAATTTTCAAGAAAGGTAGGAATGTCAGCAGTGAATATGATATAGGATATAGGACCTAGGACACTACCTTGTGAAACACGGGCTTCTATCGGATAACTTGAGAATTCAAGTTAGGGTCGAAGGATTAGATTTAGGAATTGGGGTAATATGGTCTTTAGTTTAAAATAGAATATAATTTAAAATTTAAGCCCTTTCAGACTATCTCAATCAGAATGGAATTTAAATGATGTTAGGGCCCATTAAATTTTACATCGATTTAGAGAGGTTAATCAGAATCTTAAGTACTTTTTTTGAGAATATGGTAAAAAATACAAATTGCATGGTTTAACGTAGCACTTCCGGTCAGCCGATTTTTGTGAAAGAGTCGGTGTAACATTTAATAATAATAATAATAATAAATCTTTATTTATTCTGCGACAAGTCCCTTTAGAATAACATTACAAGAAAATCAAAATAAAAACTTTAAGGTCTTAGAGTACAAAAAAACAATAAAAATTACAAATAATAGATTAAAAAGCAGCCTAAAATTATAATACTGAAAATTAAACTAGATAATAAACATAATAAGAAATATGTACAAATATATAATTTTGATTAACATTTTTATACTGATTTTTTTTAAAAATAATATAAATATAATATTCCATGTCCAAAATATAAGATAACTTGAAATATAAGAGGGAAATCAACGTTTCTATCGGTTTTGTTGCTATTTTAATTGAAATTGGTAAACTAAATTCTTCGGAAATTCGAGGGACGGAGATGATTGAACAGACGAGACTTGAATGTCGAAAGAGTATTGGAGTTACGGATATAAGAAGGAATGGAGTTCCCTTAGGATGAGGATCGAATTAGGAAAGATCTGTCGAAAGTTGCGGTTCGATGGGGTGTTATATACATGTCCGAAGGCCGTGAGCGAGTGTTGCGGGAGTGGACTGAGGATTTGAAAAGAAACATATCTGATATGTAAGACGGACGACGGGATTAGAGAACTTGGAAGAGGAAGGAAGCCGAAAGTATAACGGTAGGAAGGGTAAAGTTCAACTCTTCGTAGAATCGTTTGACAGAGGTGCTCCTGGATATCCCAAAGATGAAGCGATTACAGCAGTTGAATAATCTTTTTAGTTTTGCCTTGAGATCACCAGAGACACCCCCATACACCGCACAGCAGTAGTCCAAGTGGGGTAATATTGAGGAACTAACCAAAAGCCTACGGGTTTCAAATGGAAGAAGGTGACGAAGGTAATTTAGGTGTAAATTTAGGGTGTATAGTTGTCTTATATATATAAGTTCACTTTCGTACGACTTTTAGTTTTCGTGCTAACACACCCACGCACACATACGACAAATTTTGAGCGACTTGGTTATTCGTACTCAAGGGATCCTAAAACATGCGTTTCCGTATTTCATATACAGGTGTGTGAAACTAAAAATATAAAATATAAAATATAAGTTCATATCACAGTTTCTAAACTTTACGTGAGGCTATGTACTGTAAATTTTATTTTAATAGTTTTAGTGTACTTCTTAATGTAACCTTCTATGGTACTAATGTAATAAGTAATACCATTGGATTTAAATAGTTCGATAAGTTTTTGTGTAAAACTTTTTTTCAACCCCAAAAAATTAATGTTTGCTTGGATCGAAAAATCGACAATAATTTCCTGATTAAAACTGTAATTGAAAATATTTTAAATTAGTCTCAAGGAACTACATTGGTTTGAATTAAGAAAATATACCCATGTACCAATGGACATTAACAAGGCTACATTTTTCAATTAACATTAGTTCTGAAATTAAAAAATGCTAAAGAGAATTACACTAAATGTTAAATACATATGCTAACACATGAATAAATATTCATAAAATAATATCCCTTTTTCATAGAGGACTTACTCTCTAATTTAATATGTCGTCACAGGCTCTAAAAAATATAGATTCTTACTAGGTTTTTACCCTCTCAATAACCGTCTGTTCTTCATAGATAATTGTAGAGATTACAACTACTAAGAGAACATACATTGAAAAAAAAAGTTTTACACGAAGGTATTAAGCATTATCACTATAAAACTGGGGTACGTAATAGTTTTATATAATGCGACATAGATAAGATCTTAACTGTTGCATGTTGAGAAGTTACTGTTATTCTCACTAAGGGGCATACATTTCAAACTTGCTTTGTTTTCATTAGATATATCCTTTTAATCTGATCAAATGCCCTGATTAGACAGTATATAACTTGAGTAAAGATAAGAAAAATCAAAGAGATTAAAATGAGGTTCATATTTTTTTTTTTTTTTAAGTTGACGGTAATAAATAATTTCCCAACACCGAAAAAATGGTGATTCATAGAGTGGGCTGTAGGATATTTTTCCTACATTATAATTTTTCATATATTTTAGTTGTATTTCTGCAATATTAGATTAGATGCATAATTTTTCAACAGTTGAATGTGTTCGAAAGGATGTAATATTTTTTTTCCATTTAGTTATTTAGTTTGGATACAGAAATACTTTTTAAAATTGACCTCATATCTTGGCTTCTACTTTAGTTTCTTGTTTACAGGCAAAAAAAAGATATTATAATCTTTTGCTTATTATAGTTGCGAAAAAGTGGTTTTCTTCTTGTCGTCATTAGTTTTTAATGCCCAAATATCACTGTAACTTTTTCCTTTCACTTACTATATATTGCGATCGTGAAAATTTTCAAATTCCAGTTTTCAACGGAGATACACGTTTTAGGGTCCCTTGAGTCCGAATAACCAAGTCCCGAAAAAAGGTCTGTGTTTGGGTGTGGTAACTCCCGGGCGAAAACGACAAGTCCTATGAAACTGAAATTTCATATTTAAGACAATTATACGCCCGAGATGTAACAAAATCTTTTTAAGCAAAATCAGCTGACCGGAAGATGTACTTTAAACCATGCATTTTGCACCTTTTTACGATTTTCTCAAAAACGGTTCTAACGATTATGATTAAACTCTATATATCGATGTAAAGTTTGATAGGTTTTAAGACGATGAAGGTTTTATTTCGATTGATATAGCTTGACAGGGTTTATATGCTGATATTTTACATTGTCTTACTCTAAATACCTTTAATTTTGTATATATTAAAAAATAACAATCTTATCTTGTCAGCATTGACAATTAAAAGCTAAATATGCAAATTGAGCGAATTTTAAATACAACTAAAGGAGAAAACTGAAAAAAATATTTTTTTAATGCAATTTTTCGTTTTTGAACATAAGAACAGTAATATACATGTATGATATACCGTTGGAAAGCTGAAAACGACAGAACGAGAAAATTTTGAGGGGTCAACTGTGGTGTAGTGGCGAACATAACAGCCTTCTATAGCGAAGGTCACGGGTTCGAACCCACGACTCTAAATTTTTTACTTTCACTTACCTATATATGAAATATATAGTAAGGGAAAGTATTGCGATCGTGAAGATTTTCGAATTCCAGTTTGCAACGGACATACATGTTTTAGGGTTTCCTGGGTCCAAATGACTTAGTCCCGCAAAAAGGTCCTGTGTGTGCGAGGTAACTCTCGGACGAAAACGAAAAGTCCTATGAAACTGAAATTTCATATTTAAGACAACTATACGCCCGAGATGTTACAGAAACAATTTTATCAAAATCAGCTAACTAGAATAGCCTCTTTATACCATGCATTTTGCACCTTTTTACGATTTTCTCAAAAACGGCTCTGATGATTTTGATTAAACTCTATAATTTAGGGCGCTTCAGTATGATGTAGGTTTCATTCTGATTGAAATAGTCTGACGGAGTTTAAATGCAGATATTTCAAATTTTATCCCTCTGAAGTACCTTTAATTTTGTAGATACTAAAAAAATAACAATGTAATCTGGTTATCAACGATAAAAAAAACAGGTATATACATCACCTGAGCGAATTCAATCTCTAACTAAAGGATAAATTTGCAAAAATATTTTTCTAATGCAATTTTTCGTTTTTGAACATAAGAATATAAATGTATAATATAACCGTTGGAAAGCTAAAGATTTTGAAAAAAATGTTATCTCATACACAAGCTTTTCAAAGTAAATAGAGAGTGATGAATGATATGAATGATAGAGGCGATAAAACTAAGGGATTATTTTAGATAATAATATAATACATTTTTTAATAAAAACCCATGTTTCTATAGAAATTCCATTTAATTAATTCTTGAATGGTTTCTGTTATAATGATTGCGAACACTGACGCGGTACCTTCCTAGTTAGGTTACAAATTTTTTAAACAATTATTCCATGCGTTTAAATAGTGTTAAAGAATATATCTTGTTTAACCAATATAGTTTATTTATTCAATAGTGACAATAAAAGTTACTGGAGAATTGGCGACGAGGTGAAACTAAAATGGATCCAGCACAATTAAAAACCTTCATGCAAGCCTTTACCCAATGACAAACAACTCTAGTTGATAAAATTCTTTCCAAGCTGCAGACAGTTAACTACCTTTAATTTTGTATATTTGAAAAAAAATGGAACATGATCTTATTAGCATTGATAAATAACGGGTAAATATGCAAGTTGAGCTAATTTGATTAACAACTAAAGGAGAAAAATGCTAACATATTTTTTTATGCAATTTTTGTGTTTTTAAACCGTTGGATAGCTAAAGATTTTAGAAACAAATATTATCTAATACACGGAATTTTAAAAGTTAATGGAGAGTGATATAAAGTTTCTATTGAAATTCAAAATAATTAATTCTTTAACAATTTTTTTGTATCTTTAAATATATTTAAAAATTCTTAAATTGATTTTAACAACGGAGGTAATTGAAAGTCGTGTGTTGCGAGCACCAGATTTTTTTATTTATCAAAACGATATTAAATGTGTTTGCAGTGTTTCTAATTTCTTTCGAGTATGTCAGTTTTGTCGAATTGGAACTAATTTTCACTGTTTTTATAAATGAGATTTGGAATAAAGCAAAGAATACAGAGTCCATGTATTAGGAAGAATACAATCCTTTAAGTAGTAATCAGAGCAAGAATGAAACCATGTGTAATACTCTTTAACTGCTTATAGCTATAAATTATGCATTTTCATAAATATGTGTTGTGCATACATATTATATACCTCTATTTATATGTATAAATAATTTTATATGTATTTATGAAATAAGTTGATGAAGAAAAGAAAAGGAAAGTATGAAAAAAACAAAAACAAAAAAAATACTTGGTCATAGCAGTATCTCGAAAAAGAGTAGGACAGTGAAGCTGTAATTTTCTGCTTACTGTATAGTTGTACAATTAGGATAGTTTGGTTTAAACGGTTTAAACTCACAAACTAAACATCTCCTAAAGATGTAAAAGTAGCAATTTCCAAAACAGTAAAATGTCTAACCACATGAAAGTAAAATAAGTTTAAGAATATTGGGCGTCGTATCCATGTTTCGTTTGCCGGTTACTATTGTTTTCGTGTTTAAATATGATTTTAAGCGATTAAAAAACATTTCGCTACTAATTGGTTGTATATTCCTTCCATGTCATTTTATCGGAAAATGCTTCTGTTGGTGTCCTAAATTTTGTTTATTCAGGTTTAATTAGGATAGGGATATTTAATGAGTACCTGATATCAGTCTCCGAAGGACGGCATAACTAAGGATTTTTTACTCCTATTGAAAAATCCGACAGCCACCTCCCAGATTTGAAGTGCGACCTTGGGTATAGAATGCTGTTATACTAGCCATTACACTACAGTTGACCCCAAGTTCGCTCCTGAACATGAAAGAATTGTTTTTTAAATGTAAAAAAAACAACAAAAAAAAAACGCTTTACCCGCCAGTGGGATTAATTAATATTTAAGTTGCAAGTTGCAGTTGTGATGATATTCAAACGCTAAAAATATTAGGTAATTATGTATATGGATACTTCTCTAGTATGTTATTGTAAAGCTGACAGAATAAAATTATGTAATAGTAAAAAATAATAACATTATGGCATAGTTGAAAGAGTAAGTGACTGAAGGTGGATATCCAAGTCTTATGCACACCGTAGTTTACTATTACATACAATATTCGTGAGCAAAGTCTCGGATTACAGCCCGTATTAGATTGATTTATTTATGTTAATTCCATCCCATTGATGAATTTTAATTTTAATACATTAATCTATAATTCAAACATATAAGCTAATTGATGAAATAGATATATTCAAATATGTCGTATTGGCCATGTACAAAGCTCATTTTAAAACCAAATGCAAAGACGAAGCCAGTCCCCTGAAAGGTCTTATCTTCCTTATAAGGGACCGAAACTTGCCAGTCTCCTTGCCCAAGGACGTCCATCCATCTTGCACGCTTCAACGAGTACAATTGAAAGACTGTAATCCAGTCAAATGAATGCCTCTCCTGGTGATTCGATACGAGGAAGATAAACGCGATAAAGTACAGCCTGCCTTTCATAATATGTTATTACGTAAGGAAATTGAGATGTCTGTAATGAGATAGCCGGTTCTTCTTCCTTGATTTCTATATATCGGCCATCCCTTGACTATTGATTAAGCAAATCTTGACGATAATTATTTTCCCCTCACTGTTGCATTTCTTTGAAATTGGTTGTTTGCCTCAGATGCATGTTATACTTTCTGTTCCCTTGAACTATCAACTTTATCGGATTCCAATTTTATAAACAAATCGTGCTTTCAAGGGAGCGGCTTATGGTTTATGTAAACCGAATTGTAAACAAAATATTTTTAATAAGATGTTATATTAGGAAGAAGAATGTTCCCTCTCGTCAACGCGTCGGAAACATTCTAGCTATGGGGTCACCTGTAGCATATTAGCTAGAATGCCCAGTGTTCTAGATTCAAACCTTCAGGTGGCCCTAGGATTTTTTAATGGGAGTAAAAAATCATAAGTTTTTAAGTCCGATCTTTGGGAGGTGAAGTAAAGAGATGGTCCCAAGCCTGTGCGATGTCGAGTACCTGACACGATTGTTATATGTTATCACAACTCGTTTGCAAACTTAAATCTGAATTAATCATATTGTTAGGTAATGCTTTTTTTTTTTTTTTTTTAATATTTAGAAATTAAATCTTTCGTGTTTAGGAGCGAAATTGGGATCACCTGTGGTGTAGTGGTAAGTATAACAGCAATTTATGCCCAAGGTCTTACTTCAAATCTGGCAGGTGGCTCTAGGAATTTTTAATGGGAGTAAAAGATCCTTAGTCATACCGTCCTTCGGAGACAGATGTCACGTACTCATTAAAATCTCTATCCTAATTAACCCTGAATTAGCAAATTTTAGAACTATCACTGTAGCATTGTCCGATCAGCCGTTGTAGCATAAAGGGACGTTAAATGAATTAAAAAATAAACAAACTTGCGAATTTTTCAGAAAAAGAAAAATTATTGAACCCACATCGACATAAGAATTTATTCTCGATTTAGCTTTTGGTTCACATATACTACATTGGCCACTATCATTGGAGCTAAAATTGACGAGATTATATTTTGTGCTTCAGTTAATTTTACGGGATAAAAAATTTTAATTTTTAAATATTACCTTTCTTTAATATATATCCTTTTTTCCGTTAGAGTAACTGGCCGTTTCTTAGGATTCCTAAGAAATAGGGTGGGCTCATTACTCCCTAAGCCTGTTTAGTGAGTGACTACCAGTTGGCTGGCGGATCTCACCTACCCGGAGGGAGATCTTGAGTGAATCCCAATTTAATCACATGCTACAAAAAGTCCTTCGGGTACTGAGATTCAAATGAACAAGCTTTGGCGTGGCAGACTAGTGCGCTAGCCACACAGCCACGGGATCCGTCCTTTCTTTATTATACAATATACAAATTTTATGGTTGAAAATATCATTTTTGAACTAGAAAAATAGAATCCTGTTAAAGGATGTTTTATTTTTATTTGTTCCGAGAACGCCTTAACAGGTTTCTTCTATATTTATATGTATAAGAAAAAAAAATAGTGAAAGGTAACACATTGACATTGCCATTATCCATTTTTTTCTCACCAATAATAAATCGCAGTGTTCCACAATTTCTTTCAAATCATTACTTTTTATAACATGAGTTGACTGTACAACTTAAATACTTCTGTCATACATTAAATGTTTGCGTAAGGATGTGTATATAATCTGTTTCAAATAAAAAATTGCATGTTATTCAAAAAGGAAGATAAATTTTTATTAATCATAAATACTATTTTTGATTTTACAAAAATCAATAACTTATTTCAAGTTGGAGCATGGTAGAAACCAAGAAAATGGCACCAATGAGTTGATTACTATTCTCTGGTCTCAGTGCGCCGGCTCCAGACAGCTGACCATCCGGAAAATTGCCCTCCAGGAATTCTTGCTAATGAGGTAACGTCAGTTTTTTTTCTGTCAATCTCCTTTGGTATGCTCCTGTCTAGCCACCGGAACCGACGATTTGATGAAACAGAACAACATTGCAAGAAATGGAGCTTTCTTGAATGGCATGCTAAGTATATGTTTAACTCGCTTTAAGTTCCGAACACACTTTTTCCTGAAAAGAATACCTCAGGCTTGGAACGCAGGACCTTTGCATTCCAAGTTGTTAGTAAGGGTATCTAATTGGCGAGGAATGTACTTCCGTCATCTGTGAGACAACAGAGTATTAAACAAAAACAAAATTATTCGTATGTTCGATGGTCTGGAAAATCGGATGTAATTGATTACTTCATCTAATCAATTAGCTACTTAGTAAGAGTTTGAGGACCGAAAGAAATGCGTTTCCGTAAACATTGGGTATAAACTAGTTTGTAAATATATTTTTCGATATGTATTCCTTTTTAAGAATAGTGTTAGGTACCTCGTGATGGTCGCATGTATCCCACATCTATGACGAGTTAAAGTGGATATCTCCCAACTTTCGAAGACAATATTTCCTTGGATCATTTCTCTATTAAATTATTAACACCCAACACCCCTTTTAATCCTCTAACCATTTCTAAGAAACATGATCCTGTCTGTTTGACCTCTATACTCCATAGAACCAAAAAATATGAGTACTCCTTTTTAGCCCTATCTACTTCCTTTTGGTATAATCTCCCTTCAAATATCCGTCATGCTCCATCCCTGTCCTTATTTAAAATCCTCCTCTTTCAATAATTCCTTTTTTATCATTCAAATGTAAGATAATGTTATTACGCCGACTAATGTGAGCTAAATAGCGTATTAATTTTTAAAGAGATGTAAAGGTTGAATTTCATGTTTATTCTAATTTTTTCATTGTTATTATATGTACATAGATATATCACTATGACTTTATTTTCTTGTATTCTTCTTTACTTATTTATTCTTTGTATTTTTCTTTATTTATTTTGCTATTTAAACCTAATTGTATGTATTTACCATTATCATGATTGTTTTTTTAGCCAGTTATAATTTTTATTTCGTTCAAAATTGTTATTCTTAAGGGACATTGTTCCAGAATAAAGTTTATTTTTCTATTCTATTCTATGTATGTTAATTAAGTACTCAACCATGCATGTCTTCTGGACTATTACGTCTAACAAAAAAATACGATTTAATATGTATGGGTTTGGCCATTACAGCACTGACAGTTGGAAGATGCATTAAATCTTTGTCCTTTGTTATCAATGCAACAAGGGAAAAAATTCAGTGCCTTATTCATAAAAGAAACGCAAGAATAGGCAATAGTTATCATGGGTGAAAAAGAAAAAAATTGCCTCTCGAAGAATATTGTTTTTATACTTAAAAGTTTTAACACAAAAAAGAAAATACCTCCCCTCTTTAAGGCAGATTAAAGATTTTAATTTGTTATCTATATCACTGATTCACACATGGAATTTCCGAAGGAAAGGATTTATATATGTATATTTATCATTTTCAGGAATTTCCGCTAGTTAATCACACATTTTATATCTGTCCTGTTCAACATTATTCGTGACACTAATCCAGGAAATGTCTTAAAATCTGATACCCGAACATTGCCTGATGACTCATGATCAAAGATTTAGTTATGGGTTAGTTATCTATGTGAAAAAAAAAAAAAAAATACTGAGGAAGGCATGCAGTTGTAGATTGTGTTGTTACTCAAAGAGTGGTTGAATTTTTTCATATTAAATTATTTATGATATTTTGCTACAGCAGATGTACTCGTATGGTATATATCTTCAAAACTGGACTTTAAACTAAATACCCTATCATAATTAAGTAGAACATTAATCATTTTACATTTAATTATAATTACGCAAGAAAAATAGCCCATTTGTTCTTGTTTTCTTTTTTTTTTAAATACCCCTTAATCCCAACCAAAGATTATATTCATGTATACATCTAAATTAGTGCTTGTACGTTTTCAGTATTCAATGTAAAAATGAAAGTTAAGAAAATCAGTTTCCAGACAGGGACAAGTTCCGAAAGTTGCAAAAGATGTATTAAAATTAAAGAATACTTCTTCCAAATTTATTATTTTTTTTTTTAAGATGGAATAAATAAAGCTTAAATACTCCTGAAACAAATTTGATGCATTATATAAACAGTACATTTAAAAGTATAAAAGCATATTAAAAAGTATGCTTTAGTTCATAACACTGAACTACTAAGAATGAAAGATTTGTTGAACAACAGTTCTAAAATTATTTCTAACCCCAAGAAAAATGTTGGTGATCCACCTGTCAGTAAAATGTTGCCTAACGGAGTACCTAAGTGACGTTATTTCAATTTGACATATGACAACATTATTTATTTATTGCTTTCACTACTAAATGTGCTTCTCTATTGTGAAGAAAAGTGAAATTTACAATGGGCTTCCGTTCCTGACAGTTCTTCATTGGGATTTAAGGTATAGTTGAAAGTGAAAATACTCAGCCCCTTTGTAAATTTATGATAGGGCCGCTTCAGGAGCCGTTGCAGTAGCTGTTTCCAGAAAACGGAATGGCTTCATGGGAAAATGACACTATTATGAAAATATTGTATTTTTTTAATATTTTCCGAATTTTTAAAAGTTAAATTTAGATATGTATAGCTAAGGTAATGAATAAATTAATAATTGTCATAGTAGTTTTATGAATATTATAATTATATAAAATTATGAGTATGCTGAGTTTCATATAATAATCAAAAAAGTATTACTCTACAGTATAAATGGGAACTATGTTTTATCTCAATGTTTTTTACTATTGACTGCAGGCCTTCATTATTGATATTAAATCATATTTATTTTAATTATAATTCATTAATAAATTAAATTTGACACTCTTTAAAAACAAATTATACTTATTAATTATTATATTACATTATTATTTATTTATATCGATATAGACGAACAGTTAAACATTGCAATCAGCATCGATATCAAGAATTGTTTAACTCAGAGCACATAATATAAGTTAATCATTTTCGTTAAGTTAAGCACGTCCTAATATTTCTATTTTTCGTAGTACTTTAAAAGAACTTTAATTCTAAAAGGAATAACAACATTTTATTATAGAGCTTTCTTTATATCCATGTGTCCATTGATTAAGTTTTTTTAATTGAAATAATTAAGGGAATGTTGAGTTTTTAATGTTTTCGAAGTTCAAAACATTTTTAAAAAAGTCTCCCGAAATTTTCGATAAGCTACAACAATGTTATTGTTCCAATGAAAGTGATAATAATGTTATTCCAAATATAACTATGTTATATATAAAACATATTTGCACCATTTTTATGCACGAAATTAAAAAGGGCATATAGCGAAGAAAACTAGCATGAAAAATTCTTATCGAGTTTTGAATCAAGAATTTAAATCAGAATTAATTAATTTCTTTCAAAGCATTTCGATTATTTGCTGTCCACCTAATTTATGTTTCAGTTCTTAGTTTATAAGAAGTGCCTATATTTTACCTAAAAATCGATTCCAAACAATTCAAAAATTTGGTATTCCCAAAGCAAATCGGTAAATCCGGTCGTCCACCGTCCTCTTGTATTTCTATCACATCCATCATTTCTATCAAAATTTTGTTATTTATCCATATATATGTTTATACTTCTACGAGAAACCATATTCTAAGTAATAATAAAGAAATAAAAATAATATAGTCATTATGATTATTTAATTTATAAACGTTAGGGAAACAAACAATGAACAAAAACTATTTATTGAATTTCTAATAGCTCCTCAAACCATTCTTATTTATTATTTACCAATTTTTCCGGATCTTATGAACTTAAATCATATCCCCACACGCCTTTTTACTCTCATTATATACATATTTCTATATTTTGATTTCTTATTTCTATTCGTTTGATAGACAGAAGTGCTGTAGAATATATTTGCTGAAATTTAAGCAACTGTAAGCCTTTGATTTCTGATAAAAAAAATTGTTTGTAAAAATTAATATTTTCTATTCAAAGAAGAATTTGCCAGAGCTGTAAGGATATGATCTTATATTCACATTGATAGGTTAGAAGATTCGGGTAATTATAGAACGAAGAATATAATCATTCTTATTAAATATAAAAATATATTTTAATCATCTCAGGGCTCAAACTTGCATGTGGCCCTAGGATTTTTTAATGGGAGTAAAAAGTCCTTAGTAGCGCCTTCTTCCGACGGGGCGTATAAAGGTGGTCCCAAGCCTGTGCGATGTCAGGTACTCGCTAAATATCCCTGCATCGACCGATTAGCCCTAGTAGCAAAAAGTAAAGTTAAATGAATAAAGAAACAAATATATGAAGGGGATCACTTATAGCTGGGTGGCTAGCGTAACAGCCTCCGATGCCAAAGATCACGGGTTCAAACCCGCAGGTGGTCCTAGGATTTTTTAATGGGAGTAAAAAATCCTTAGTTACGCCGTCTTTCGGAGGGGACGTTAAAAGGTGGTCCCGAGCCTGTGCGATGTCAGGTACTCGTTAAAGATCCCTATCCTAATAAAACCTGGATAGGCAAAATTTAGGACTCCCACTGTAGCATCGTCCGATTAGCCATAGTTGCATAAAAGTGACGTTAAACGAATAAACAAACAAATATATGAATATATTTATATCTTGAAAAAAAAAAAAAAAAGGTAATAGGTTGGTTTAATAAGAGTTGGTTACATCAGTTTTAAAAGTTTGAAATAGTCTCTGATGTGATGCGAAAAAAAAGGAAAACGGTTATAATTTTTAAAGCTCTATTTTAATCAACTATATATTACAAGATTACGATTAGTGAATCACTAGCAATGAGTAACTGCTCCGCGAATAACAGTTACAGAATAACGTCATCATCCGCAATGTCCTGGTGACATCAGGCTCTCCAAAAGGCGACATCTACTCAGGAAGATTTATTCAGGGTACCGCTCCCAGAGATTCCTCAGCCAAGGATAGCAGGGGAAATGTCATACGGTTTATGGCTTCTGAGAAGGACAGCGCACTGAGTCAGGCACCGTGCGAAAACTTGTTATCTCCAGGAGGGGTAACCGCAGGTACTCCTCGTTAGTGAGCTAACATCTATGTACCGGGGTACTTTTTTGCAGTCTCGGTCTGGTCCAAATTATATATAGCTTCGCCGATCAGGAGGGTTGGGAGAGGATGATTCCTCCGGCCGTGGAAGCAAATGATGAGACAATTGAGACGTTGACTTCCAAAAGGTACTATATCCATTCAAAGAAATTTTACAGGAAGCCCCAAAATCTCTCGTTATTATATTATTAAACCAGTTAATTTGATTCTTTTCGGATTAGAATATAGGATTGTTTTTTTTTACTATATTAATAACACCATATTAACGTTTTGAAATGAACTGTTTTTGTACGATTTAGAACGAAACTAAATGTGTAATTAGTCTCTTAAGAAATTAATATTATTTTTAAATCGAATTATTAAAGGACTTGAGTGTTCATTAGATACAATCGAATTTAAGATTCAGATAAAACTAAATGAGGAGAATATAAATATGTAAAAATATCAATTTCGTAAAATATGTCCTTTAGTACTTTTGGAAGTCAATGTCTCAATTTCAGAAGACCGTTCAAAATATGCATGACAGCGTCAATATGGAGTAAGATGGCTAAAGTGGGTTTTATCGTCAAAAATATATAATAGTTAAAATGTCAATTTTTAATATTTTTTTATTTTATTTACATAGAACTATAGAGAGTAGTCAGTCTATTGTTAAATTGATATATTTTTATCTAGTGAGAAATAATAAAATCTGTTAAAATCAATGGCAATACCACCAATTCACTGCTAAAAGACACCATTCACTCCATATGTACAATATTAAAACGTAAAAATAATAACGAAACTCAATAAATAAAAAACGAAACAAAAAACAATAAGTGAACACTAAAGATCAAAGAAAAAAAAAATACAGGGAGAGCTAAATAAAGTTGGTTAGATGTTTTTAAAATTTTAATGCCACAAAACATCGCGGTCATCAGCGTCAGATATATTCATTATAGATTAATGAAGATTAATTTAAAAAATATATATACATTTTAAAAGATTAATTTAAAAATAATTAATATAAGTTAAAATATTGTATAGTGATGTTGGTGAAAGGTTAAGTGAAGTTGGTTTGCCAATGATGCAGCTTTGATTTTTATGTACATTTACTTTCTCCAAATTTTCAATTATTGTCTTCAGTTTATGTTTTTGATAATTGTTATGAATTGATAAAAAAATATGGTTCAATTTTGATTATTGAAAAAAATCTATAAAAAAGGGATATCCACATTGTATTCCATAAATCTTTGTTTAGTGTGAAACTGTGTACATTATCAAATAATTTAACATACTAAAATATAAATTAAAATTATCAACAATAAAAATAAATTAAACAATATTAGACAAATTGCATATATATATATATATATATATATATATATATATATATATATATATATATATATATATATATATAACTACATTTGAGTGATTATATGTTATTTTGCGTTCAACAATATACAGCTATTAATTGGTGTTCCAGAGTCTTGCGTTATTATTTTGTAATCTTCCAATTGTAATTCAACTATTCGATTATGTGATTTTATTCATGTAAATAAATAAATGAGCAATGCGAATTTCTATGAAAACTGATGTTTAAAACTAATTTCCAAGTTAAACAAATCATTTAATTAGAAATTATCTGATAATTAATTTTCCAGTTCATTGAAAACTGATATTTTCTTTGATGTTTCCCGCTACCAGAATTAACCGCTCAGTTGGAAGCAGCCTGAAGACTGAGGAAGAGAATTCTTCTTGGGGGTTCCTTTAAAAAACTAATAACCTGACAGAAGATGACAGCTCTCCTTAATTACTCCGAACTGTTTGTACGCTTTTAGTTCAAGTTGACCGGGCTGACAACTTATGTAATAGGCATTTCTAGAGCTCTTGGCAACCGTACAGGAGTTCCAAAATTACAAACGTCTAGCTGGCTTTTCATTTTCTCAATGCCCCCGCTTCATTTATAGACATAATACAAACTGAAAGGGTAGAACGAGTAGGAAATAACATTTTTTGTTTATTTGTAATGGAAATTGATCGTAGCATAAACCTTTAAATAACACAAAAAAGCGGTTTAAAAGTCAAGTCTAAAAAGCGGATGATATGAGCAAATTAAATATTTTCAAAAATTATTTGATTTAACGTTTAATAATTATTTCTTGAAGGCACAGAATTGTGAGATTATTTCGTATTTTTTTTTTCTTCTTACTTCTCTTAGGGTTCACAGCTTTCCGCGTCTAGTTGTCAAATAATTACAATAAATTATTTTTGGAAATGGCGAATATATTGTTCTTTTATACCACCAAATAAAAAATAATTATGTTTTTTTGCATGTAATGTGTATATTACTCGTGGCATACTTCTTAATATTATGACTAGGATATTCCATTTCAAAGTTACTTAAAAGGCGCCAGGCTGGTTAGGCCAGATATAGGCAGTTTCATCCAAAATATAAGATAAATAAAAATGATACATACCGTGTCAGGAAATAAATTAAATTGATTTTCCAGCTAAACTCTGGCAAAAAGAGCTAGGTTAGTTTGAACTGGCATGTGACGCAACTTATAGCAAAACCATCTACTTGTAATAGCATTTATTACTTATCTAAAAAATAAAACAGCAATTAATATCATGGAAAAACACTATATGTACAAAATTTAAATATTTACAATTTATATACAAAAGGAAATGAATTAGTAGTTAAGAAATATAACATAAGACAAAAATTAAAGGAAATATTACATTAAGGAAAGGTAGGTAAGGTATAAGGTATCATGAGAAAGTAAGGTTGTTTTTTTAAGTTTCAAAGGGCAGGTTCTGCCAACCGGTGTAGCAAACTGTGACCGGTTACAATATAATTTAATAACAATAATAATAATGGGCTCAGCGAACCCGAAGGTTCGATGCCGATACCACCAAATTCCGCCTACATAGACTCGTCCAATGTTCACTATTCAAGCCCAAGCTCCCGAGATCAGCCTTAACGCAATCCTCCCATCTACGCTTCGGCCTACCTTTCGGACGCCTACCAGTCGGATCAGCAAATACCAACTTTCTCGGAATCCGCTCTTCATCGAGCCCAACAACTTTACTCACCCATTTGAGTCTCCGCGATGCAATGAGCTCAATTATATTCACAGGATACAAGTTCCGCAATTCCGCGTTGTGCAACCTTCTAAACCAGTGGACTCATCTCTCTTCGGACCAAATATTTTACGCAATACCTTATTTTCGAAAACCTTAAGCCGTTGTTCATCCTTCAAAGTAACAATATAATTTACATGTTATTATTTACTTTGTTAATTAAAACTCTAATGTTAAAAAACCTTAGTGCTATGCCAGCATTTTCACAAAAATTAATATATTTTTGATAATAGAGATGTTGACAGTTGAAACTATATGATGAAAATATATATTCCGTACCATGTAGAGGGTGTTTATAAAAGCGTTATCTTATCACTTATTGAGATAATTTCTCAAAGTCAATATTGGTTTTTTTCTAATTTTTCCTAGTCCTAATGAAGAGTAACAATGTAGGCCAAAACTTTGGCACACGAATAGAATAAGTGTTTCTCATTAGTGTGTTTTCTTGGTTTTAAGGATTACTTAAAATGAGATACATAAAAATTTCATTCGTGCTAAATAATTTTACAATTTGATTTGTTGAACGCTGCTAAATATTCAGAGGTTATGAAAAAATAAAATATTGTCTACAGTTATCTCAGAAAAATATCATAGTAACGTTTCAGTTTTAATTTAATTCGCTCATTTCAAAACGAAGTGGAGAGATGTTGAGTGTTACGTTTTGCATGAGAGTAAGAGGATTGCATGACTAGAATTATGGATTGTTTATTACGGCGTTAAAACGCAACTGAATAAAATTCTATAGAGTGTTAATTTTTCAACAAGCACACCCAACTCGAGTGCCTGATGATTTAGGAGCTTTAGTCCCCTCTTTCGCTACTAATTAAGTTACTTATATGCTTATCAGTTATGAAATATTAACCGTATTATATTATATACAAACACTTTATTATCGTTTCATTAGATGGTACTTGAGAAATTATCCAGCATTAAAATATCGAAAGAAAGTTGTTAATTATAGACCTTTTAAAATCCAAGAGATTTTCATGGATTTCTTTTTCTATATTCTATATAGATATTTACACAAAAAGGTCAAACAATGTTTTAATAAAAAAAAGAAAGGTTTTTATGATTAAACATCGCTCATCGATTTACTTACATTTAATCTTAATTTAATCTCTGTAACACAAACAATATTAATTACAATTACAACAACGTTAATCGACATATTTTTGTTTCCATTTTTAAATAACGAATGAAGAAGAACCAGAAATAAAACAGACCATCTGTGCCATAATTTCACGCCCAATTGAAAATTCAGTGATCTGTAACTCTAAAAGAAGCCACGAAAAAGTGTGAAGATAATTTCTTTTCCCTCTTACGACTTTTATTGTCTGCAGATGTTTAGCAAGTATTTGCCAATAAATTATATCGATAAGGTTTTTATACGAAGCAAATATTCCTCTTTCAATCCTTCCAAAAAATTTTTTTTTTTTAATACGTTTATTTCTATTTACAATTGTATAATGATATACATCTAGTAAATGAGATACGATATACAAATGTCATGGATTCACAAGTGGGGATACTACCCATTGGCAGCTCTCCAATCAAAAAAATAATAACCATTTTTTTACTATTTTTTAAAATGAAATTATTGTATATATTAATTAATTTGTTTATATGCAATAAACTACTTGGTTAATGAAAATTTTAATATTAATAATCTTTACTCTTAACTTAATCTTTAATTGTAATAATACAATAAAGTATTGTATTATTACGTTTTTATTTAGTTTTTTTTTTTTTTTTTTTTGCTTTTTCCACATTACAGTAACCCTGAAATGGGTGCATTTATTTATACGCGTAACATCTTGTGATACAACGCAATTATTATTATATTACGTAATTTACTATTCATAACATATTTCTAACAAAATGCATGGTATAAAGTAGCTCTTCTGGTTGGTTGATTTTAATGAAAAAGTTTCTGTAACATCATGGTCGTACAGTTGTCTTAAATACGAAATTTTAGTTTCATAGGACACATGGTTTTGCGCTGGAGTTACGGCACACACACACACTTTTTTGTGGGACTTGTTCATCCTGACTCAGGGGACCCTAAAACGTGTATTTCCGTTGAAAACTAGAATTCGAAAATTTTCGTGGACACAATACTTTCCTATACTATATATGTAGGGTATATTTTATGTAGGGGAGCCCGTGGCTGATTGGCTAGCGCGCTATGCTACAGGTTCTGAGTTCGAATCCCAGTCCCGGCGGGGCTTTTATAAGGATGTAAAAGAATGGGAATTCACTCACCTCTCCCCCGGGTATGTGAGACCCGTCAGCCAAAGGGTGGGCACACACAAAATTAGTCGTAGGGAGTGATGACAATACACTAAAAAAAAAATGCATCGTGAAAGTAAGTGTAAACTCGCAGGAGTTTACACCGCGGGGCCCAGGACCGCCTACACGGCCTGTCGCGCCACTGGAAAAAAAAAAGTAATAAAATATAATATATTTCATATAGGAGAACGGGGTGGCCGAGATGGTTAGCGCGCGTTGCTTTTAACACGCGTTGCCTTGCTACCAATACCTTGAAACCAAAAATTACTAGTTCAACTCTCGGAACCGGAGGGGACTTTTATCTCGACATTAATCCCCCCACCCTCACCCTCTGGTCCGAGAAACCTCCGTATAGCCTTCAAAGGCGAGGTAGGGGTGGACAAAAAAAAATATATATATAGGTAAGTAAAGAAATAATCTCGATATAACTTAATAAAACCAACTTAAGATTTCCCGGAAATTATGCATCCATGTTCTTGACTTCGTTTGGTCGCTTTTCTTTGAGCATTAAACGATTTCCTTATATGTTTTTTTATTGCTGAACCCTTTCTTTTGACGGTTATTCTAATAAGAAGAGGACCGGGGTTGGATAAGGAGTTGATTAATGATATGTTTTTAGTCATATCCGCCCTGGCGTTGAATCAATCATTAGTCACCCGGGGTGAGGGACAATATTTCAGTGGCCCTGTTGGTTGACTAATAAACAATTGTGACAGCCCGTGTTTATATTTAGTTGTGCTCGTCCGGTGGTCTAGTCCGTGTCACCATTGTCTCTTCCTCGCCACATTCTCGATTTAGGCTTCAGAGAAACGTTAAAAAAGGCAGGAAGGCATAAAGAAATGACGAATGATATGTAAATATTTCTGATCTCGGATGTCAAGTGACATGGGAACAGTAATTTAAACGAATATGTTAATAGCAGAAAGGGGAGAAGACAAATTGCCTACAGCACGGTTAATTTTTCAATACAACTATGTGAATGTTTTAGTTTTTTACCACCTAAGAAAATATTGAATAGTATAATGAGAATATTCAAAGTCCTAAAGGACAGAAATCTATTTAAAAGACATAACAGATTCTGAAATGTACATATTAATTAATATAATAGTCTGCTGTGCTCCGGGTCCTGGGTTCGAATAATAGTCCCGGCTGTGGCAGAATATTAATTATTCTGTTAATTCAGTCGGGGGGGCGACCCTAGGGCATGGAGACCATCCTGGGGCAGACCCAGCCTCTATAAAGTGGGTACCCGAATTAATTGGGGAAAAACCTGGCGGCTGAGCGCGATTAAGGCCTAATCACCTAATTGCCCTGCCGTTAGCCTAGTAATACGAATCTCTATATGTACTGAGCCCAAGACCCTTCATGGGTTGTCAGTGGTACAGGGTAAAAAATTAATATAATGTAATATTCAATAAAGTTTACTTAACAGTATTACTGTTGGCTACATATGATTCTTAATTCGTAATGGTGCTCGTAGAGTTGTTAGGATATCTCAATCTAATTAGTTAACAGGCAAGCTATAATAAAACTTTTCAATCCGTATATTTTACAATAATTCATTAACCACTTAAGATCGATAAAGTAAAATTGTACAAACCATTATTGCAGATTTTAAAATTATCAAAAACATTAACAACGAGCTCGGTTAAAACATTCAAATATATTTGAATAAACGTATGGACATAAATTGATTTAATTTCCACATTATAGTATATTTATTTTTATAGAAATATGGATTTAAATACTCAGTAAAACGAGAGATAATAAAACAATAACTACGACAATGACTCTGTTTTCAAATATATTTGAATACAGAAACTATTAAAAGTCGTTATTCAAGATTATAGAAAAGTCTTCTATTTTATTAAGTGATGTGTTATTTTTGTCATTTATGTTTATTAACATTTCCCATTTCATACAGACAGATTACTATAAAAGCAATATTTTTATGTTTCTAAGAAAAATATATAATACTATGTTAATTTTTAAGGATGAGGAATAATATATCTGCTTAATGCTATTAAATAATTACACACTAGGAACCTGTTTATTTATTTAACGTCACTTTATGCTACAAAAGCTAATCGGACGATGATACAGTGGGAGTCCCAAATTTTGCCTATCCGGGTTTTATTATGACTTTAACGAGTACCTGACATCGCACAGGCTAGGGATCTCCTTTTAACGCCCCCTCCGAAGGACAGCATAACTAAGGATGTTTTACTCCCATTAAAAAATCCTAGGACCGCTTGCGGCTATAAATCCGTGACCTTTGGCATAGGAGGCTGTTATGCTAACCACCCAGCTACAATTAATGCCACACACACACACACTAGGAACCATGGATTGTCACTCTTTTTTATTCTAATAGCTGTTTTTATTTAAACATATGCTGTATTTAATATATAATAAGAAACGAAGGTTCCGAAAACCAATAAAAAATTAAGAAATTGTAATGTAGAAACTGAAGTGCGAATTCGAAACAGCTATTTGCTATTATTTTTACTTTCACTTACTATATATAGTAAGGGGAAGTATTGCGATCGTGAAAATTTTCGAATTCCAGTTTTCAACGGAAATACACGTTTTAGGGTCCCCTGAGTCCAAATAACCAAGTCCCGCAAAAAGTTCTCTGTGTGTGTGTGTGTGTGTGTGTGTGTGTGTGTGTGTGTGGTAACTCCCGGGCGGAAACGGTAAGTCCTATGAAACTGAAATTTCATATTTAAGACAACTATACGCCCGAGACGTGACAAAACTTTTTTCATCAAAATGAGCCTACCAGAAGAGGCACTTTATATCATGCATTTTTCACCTTTTTTCGATTTTCTCAAAAACGGTTCCGACGATTTTGATTAAACTCGCTATATCAATGTAAAATTTAATGGGCTTTAATATCACGTAGGTTTTATTAAGATAAAAATGGTCTGACAGGGCTTAAATGCCGATATTTTAAATTTTCTTCCCCTAAAGTACCTTTAATTTTGTGGATTCAATAATAATTTCTAGATAATCTTGTTAACGCTGATGAAAAACAGGTAAATATATAAATTGAATAAATTCGATACCCAACTAAAGGAGAAAACAGAAAAAATATTTTTTTAATGCAATTTTTCATTTTTGAACATAAGAGCAGTAATATACATGTATGATATACTGTTGGAAAGCTAAAGATTTTAGAAAAATTATCATCTCATACACAATCAATTGATACAAGTGATTATTTTAGATAATAAGGTAATCAATTTTTTAATAAAACTTATGTTTTTATAGAAATTCTATTTAATTAATTGTTTAATGATTTCACTCATTTTTATATCTAACTGTATTTGAAAATTCTTTAATTTATTCTAAAAATGCAGGTAAGTGAAAGTCGTGTGTTGCTCGCACCAGATTTTTAAGTATATTGGCATTTTTAAATAGATTAATAAACATATTTAACTGACTTTATTTTGAATATTAAAATCTTCATAAAACAATAAAAAAAAAAAAAAAAAGAAATATATTTATGATCGAGAAAAAGTAAGACTTAATTTTAAGTCTTACCTTGTTAAGACTGACTCCTGGTTATTCATTCGAACAGTCAATATTCATTCTTGATAAATAGTAATACAAATAATCTAAATAGTTTAAATTCATTTTTTTTTCTTTCATTTAGCTATATATAAAATATACCATAAGGGAAAGTATTGCGATCGTGAAAATTTTCTATTTACAGTTTTCAACAGAATTACGTTTTAGGGTCTCCTGAGCCAAAATAACGAAGCCTCGCAAAATGTCTGTGTGAAAACGATAAGTCGTACGAAAATGAAATTTCATATTTGAGACAACTATACTTCCGAGATGTAACAGCAACTTTTTTTTTTTTTTTTTTTTTTTTTTTTTTTTTTATCAAAATCGACTAAACGGAAGTTCTACTTTATGACATGCATTTTACGATTTTCTCCAAAACGAGTCTAACGATTTTGAATAAACTCGCTGTATCGATGTAAAATTTAATGAGCTCTAATACGATCTAGGTTTCATTCTAATTGAAATAGTCTGACAGCTTAAATGCCGATATTTTAAATTCTCTTCTTCTAGTCCGAAGTTCAATTCTGTAGATTAGAATATATTAACCATATCATCATTTTATCATTGATAAAAAACGGAAAAAAAAATATGTAAGTTGAACGAATTTGATATTCAACGAAAGGAGAAAAGAGCAAACATATTTTTTCATGCAATTTCGTGTTTTTGAACATCAAAGGAGTAATATAGATGCATAATATACCGTCGAAAAGCAGTAGATTTTAGACTTTTTTTATCTTATATACAAAATTTTAAAAGTTAATAGAGAGTTAGGAAAAGCTAATAAAACTGACTGATTGACGTAGATAATACTATGGAAACTATTGAAACTCGATGTAATTAATTCTTTAATCATTTATTTTTATCTCTACGTGTATTTAAAAAATCTTAAATTGATTACAACGACGGAGGTAAGTGAAAATCGTGTGTAGGGCTCACCAGATTTTTTTTTTTTTTTACTAGTTCAGGTTTTTTAAGTAGTTGATTAAAAATAAGAAGCCATATCTAACACTTAAATAAAATTACTCTTTTTTTTATATAAAAATACAAATTTAATTTTTCTTTTCGAAATGCCACGGGGAGCACGAAATTCGATATTTTAAACACCGAAAAGTTTATGGTCACAAGCTGGCGCCCGATGAAATAGTCCAGATCATATCTGCAGCCGAATATTTGAACCGACAACCTTGGTATCTAAAGGTCGTATGGTTTAGAAAGTAAAACCAATCAAAATTCTAAATGCTATACTGAACTCTCGTAATAGGGAAGTAAATTCTGTAATGCTAGGATGATTAATAGTAATAGTGACCATATGATATACAATCTATGTACATAGTGAATCGTTTGTTGAGTGAGGGTAAGAGAGGGGAAGATATTTTGTAACTAAGAAAAAAAAAATGTATATGTGATTTAATGTATTCCTTAATCGCTGACTTAATAGTGTACTCTCATCAGGATTCTGGGAACAATTTGTTTATAATTCAAAATTATATTGTTGTTTTTTAAATAACTTTTTAATGGAAACTCATCAAATTATTTATATTAAAATGAAATGGCATCAATGTAAAACAATAATTCTCACCACATGAATAATTTAATGTAATTTAATAATTTATGTATAATGCTTGGTTTTTTTTCTTTTTATTTGTAATGCTAAGTAGATTAATAGTAATAGTGACCAAACATATTTTGTATCCGATAATACAAAACAAAAAAAAAAAAAAAAGTAGTATATGTGATTTTCACGTAATTTTTTCTTCAACCGCTGACTTAATTATTACTTATTATATCATTATTTATAGCCTAGAAATTTAAAAGTTCCAGAATATAGTTATTCATCAAGGCTAGAAGTTGTGACGTTTTTCTCTGAAACGAAGCCCAATGAACTCCTAACGTTGTTTATATTTAGCAGAATAGTAAATTGTATTAATCATATTTGGTCTCATTATCCCTTTCTATCCATGTGAAAAAATTATGAAGTTTTATTGGTTTAATCTCTTCGGGATTTGTCTATAAATAAATTATTGCAAAATGTTTCCATCTATCTAAAAATAATATTCAGATTTAATATTTCTCAGTGATTTTCATATCCTTATTAATTTAAATTTAATATCAATATGAAGTTAAAGAGAAATTTATTATACTGTTTTTTTTTTTTTTTTTTAATTTTCTTTAGTAAAATGTTAGATTGAATTACGCCACTTTTTATTCTGATTAGTTACTGCATTTAGATTCACTTTCTCCGCCAATCAGGTGAACACTGTTTGATCGAAGACACTCATTATTCCTTTCCTGAAAACTTGAGAAAATAGAAGTCGTGACTTCCCCGCGATCGGAATCCAGGCAACCATCCTTCATCAGGCCTAATGAAACGATCCCGGTAGGCCCAGGAAGTGTGAGTGTCTGTCAAAAGGTCATCCGTCCTCAAGGTGCTAGAATTTTAGAGATATCTCACTCCGACCAGGTTTGTTGACATTTAGAATAGAAAGTGCAGTTCGGGGATGCTTTATTGGTGGATTTTAGGTCAAATAGTTAATTATTTGTCTTTTCTTGTGGCAGCGTGTATGTTTATTTATTTTTTTGACGTAACAATTATTTTACTGTGACTAAACGAACGATACTATAGAGGGAGTCTTAAATTTGGTCTATCCTGGATTAATTGGGGTAGGGATTTTTAACGAGTACTGGCATCGTACAGGCTCGGTACCTCTATTCGAAGGACGACATAGCCAATGATTTTTTTCTACCTTTAAAAAACATGTCGAAACAGGGCCACATGTCGGGTTTGAACTCGCGACCATGGGTATAGTTGACTGTTATGTTAGCCACTACTCCTTTAGTGTTAGTATGATCCAGATTTTAAAATGTGAATACCGTATTAAATATAAAAGTCACACAAATTCTTGCATGATTTTTTTTCTTAGGAGCATCTTTGAATGAAAACTAAAAATATCTACCTCGTGACAATCCTGTCCAAATAGGAAGTTGGAATAACCGTTCCTAAAGCATAGCTTAAGTTTTGATCTTTGCTAAGTAAAACGATGTGTTTACTAAGTTGCTAAATTGATCCATTAACTTGTTGGGTACATAAACGACAGCAAAGTTTCCACTTTGTTTAATAATGCAAGAGTGATCACAATTATAAAACATTCCTTAGGACCGTACCCAGTATTAACTGGCTATACTTCATAGTTATTAATAGAAGAATATATTCGCAAATTAAAAAAAAAAAATAGTTTGAAAATTTAATTATATATAGGTGTTTGTACACATCTTACTATTACTATCTTATTTTTACAGAACATTCTTACGTATTTTCATAATGAAATTAAATTCAATTTTATTTTTGATGCATTTCAATTTGTGTTTCTCAAATTCGTCACTCTCAACAGACGGCTAGTCGCCATTGCCTTTTGAGCTTTGATTTTATAAAATATATGTTATTACTACTTTGTATACAGCATTTAATCATTCATATTTGTTAAATGATAAATTTTATGCTATATTTCAAACATAATATTATACTTGATTTGAGCTACTTTATGCTACTGTGGCTAATCGGACGATGCTACAGTGGTAGTCCTGAATTTTGCCTATCCAGGTTTAATTATGATAAAGATCAATAATGAGTAGCTGACATCGCACAGGCGTGGGATCACCTTTATACGTCCTCTCCGAAAGGACGGCATAACTAAGGATTTGTTACTCCCATTAAACTTGATTAAACCCGTAAACTTGATATTTATAGGTTGTTTATTTTTTGTTATATTTATTTTTTTTTTAAACGTAATTTGACTTGATCTTGTTTTTTTCAGAAAGTGGCCGCGGGACCCACTGCCTTAAAATAGTTTGTTGAGTGTTACCACTGGATAGTTCTTTCCCAAGACATTTTCATGACTATTCTTCACATTACATACTTGCTTATTGTGTTGGTATCGTTTAATTGTTGTAAATCAGTTGTGAATCACAATAAATAAATAAATGAATACAAATAAACAAAAATCTATGTTTTTTCTATATATTATATGAATGTGGTCTGAAAAAATTATTCCTATTGTTCAAATCAAAACTAATTGTAATATATCTCAATAATAATTTAATAAATTGACCACTTAAAATCTTATTAAATTAGAAATATTATCTAAATGAAGATGTTTCAAGACCCTATTAAAATATTTTAATTTATTAAATGGTTAATTGACATTGCACAATAAAAAACATTTTTTTATTTTTTTTTTTTTCAATTTGAATAAAACATTCGTAATATAAATGTTTATGTCAATAAGTCTCTTAGAACTAAAAATAAACACTGATCTCATGCTAAAAATATTTTAACGAAGAAGTTTTGTATAAATAATGAAATTTCGATTTATGTTTATACTAGGGGTACTCACTACGTTTGCTATAGCATGCTATTGTGTTAAACCCATCCATTTTATACAGGAAATAACTATAGAAACTCGACGGGTTTAGCAAAATAACACAAATAGCATGCTATAGCAAACGCAGTGAGTACCCCTACTGTAAAATTCCACTATTTTCGATTTATGCTAAATTAGCAATATAAGACTTTTTTTTTACAGAAATAATCTCTTCCATTTAGACTAGCTTACACGGAAAAAAAAATTGTCACACTAAAGAAAAACAAAAATATTTAATAGGGATTATTATACTTTTATTCTTTCGTTCATTACTTTTAATAATCAGGATCAGTTGATTTTTTTTATAAATTGCGAACAGGCATATCTCTTAGATATTTGTTTACAATCCTACGGTGAAAATAATCTAAATATACGAAAGGGCCTTCGGATAAATTTAACAAACTAAAAAGCATAACTCATAAGACACTTAATTGTTCTTGATGTGGTGCCAAAGACAACCTGGCGTGTTGAAATGAAAGAAGAGGACGCGCTGATCCTCTGAGACGGGGCAGCTTTGGCTGATTGGCATCTTGGCTCACTCCCGTCCAAGCCAGACAGGCCCGCCCAAATTTAATTCATAAACGATTTGCATTAACTTGTAGCCGGGAGAAAAAGAAAAAAGAACAAAAAAAAAAAAAACAAAACGAATTAGATAGAAAATAGAACGACGTGGCAACATGTTATATATAGCCGGTGCTAAGTCCACATCAGGGTCCCTTCTAATTATTACACGGGCAGATAGTGTTGGTGAAGGAGGAGAAAAAGTAATTTATTTTTAATCTGCCACTTGTGGGGATTCTTTTTAATGAATTGCATCGAAGCCAAACAAATTCGAAATAAAAATATCCTATAAACAACCTTCTTAAAGGAAATAAAGTAAAAACACAAAATGCTTTTTCCTGCTACATAGATGGTCTGTATTGCAATAACATCACTGTTAGAATCTTCATTAAATTAATTGTAATAATAATCTGGTGCGGGGAATACACGGATTCTACTTACCTCGGTTGTTAAAATCAATTTAAATAAAGTTAGAGTTGAAGAAAGTTTAAAGAATTATATTCAGTTCAGTTGGAAACCAAGATTTTGGATTAAATAATATACCAATACAAAATTGTTATGTACAATAATCTACTTAAGTTTGTACCCTATTAGACACTCCACCCTAATGGACATTTGCGCTCTTTTCTCTTTTAGTTGGTTATCGAATTCGTTTGACTTTTTTATGTAGTAGCCTTTTATTAATGCTATTAATATGTTATGGTTAATCTTCTTAAATCTAAAAAATTAATGATACTAAAGATTAAGAAAATTGTAAAAAATCAGTATTTATGCCCTGCAATACTATTTCATTCAGAATAAAGACTACATGACATAAATGTTCGTTAAATTTTACATCGTTATAGCAAATTTTATCATAATCTTTACACCTGTTTCTGATGATTCGGCAAAAGATTCAAAATGCGTTATATAAAGTAGCTCTCTCAGTCAGCCTTTTTTTTTGTGAAAAAGTTGCTCTAACATTTTTATTTGTCTTAAATATAAAATTTTAGTTTCGAAGGGCCTTTTTTTTTCTTTTTCTAGACTTGGTTATTCAGACTCAAGATATTTCTGTTGAAAACTGGAATTAAACAATTTCACTATCACAATGCATTCTCTCATTATGTATTTCATATATAGATAAGTGAAAGTAAGCTTTCAATGATAATTGATGTTTTATTATAATTTTTATTTATTTTTTTCTAAATTACCTGCTTAAAGTTATGAGACTTGGTATGCTCAAAAAATTAACTTATTATCCAAATATATTGCATATAAAATGAAATTGTAATACATACCTAGTATAGGGTTTCTGTGACACCTAGAAAAAAAAATTGAATCTAGGTCCCTAAATATAGCAGTACAAAAAAGAATACCAGCCACAAAAGGTACCAACTATATCTTGAGATAGATTGTAGGACAGATAGCCGCATTTCACACTCAAGTTGTGGGTCAAGTTAAATTATATTAATTTACATGTTATTCAAGGATATGTTGAACTTTCCAAGACTAGACACTCTTTTTATACTCAACAGTTCACACAGTTATGCGCTGTATTATACTGTTAATTTTCTCAATAAATATGTTGTTCACATAATTAAAATTATTAGAATAGAATAGAATAGAAAAAGATATTTATTCTGGGACAAAGTCCCTTAAGAACAATTCATATGTAAAATTAAGATATATATAATGTGTCTGGCTACAAGACCAAAGGAATATAATTATTTCTTATTTACAATGATACATAAAGAAAAGAAAGGATATAATAAAACATTTTTTTTTTTTATTCATATTTTATTGAATTTTACAACTGTATTAACATAAATACAATAAGTAAAACTGTTGAGTTAGAATAAAGGGCGTGAAAGGCTTGTGAAGAAACTACCCAGTGGTAGAACTTCGATGTTTATTTAAGTAAGTAGATCCCGAGGCCATCTTCTTTTCAATCGCCTAGGAGGGTTGTCAGGAATATGTGAGGTTGATAGGTTGCGGACAAGAGGGTTTATATGGGCTGGGAGTTTGGAATTAAAAGTGGTATATCTGGTACGAGAAAGGTCTGTAACAAATGGGATATTAAGGTCGTTATGGATTATTTTATTTGTGACGAAATAAGGAGCATTTAGGATTTTGCGAAGGATTTTGGATTGTAAGGATTGGATACGGGAGGAATTAGATGGCTTCGTAGAGCCCCATAGCTCGATTCCATATGTCCAGATGGGTCTGATGACGGTAATATAAATGAGCTTTTTGTAATGAATAGGAAGTTTTGAACGTTTGTCGAGTAAGTGTTGTAGTAATCGGTATCTACGGGCAGTCTCTTGTCGTTTTAGTCTCGTGTGAGGATTCCATGTAAGACGTTTATCAAGATGGAGTCCTAGGTATCGGATTTGTTCAACAGGAATGAGTGGGGTATTGTTGAAGGATACTGTGGGGCAGGAGGTCATCGGTTTGCGACGAAGGGTAAAGGTAATTTGGTGGGATTTATTAGGATTTATTTTAATCCTCCAGTTCTGACACCATTTCTCAATGGCTGTGATGTGGGACTGAAGGGTTTGGGATGCAGCGGTTGGATCATTATGGACGGATAACACACAAGTGTCATCCGCGTAAGTTGTGAGGACAGTGCTAGGATGGAGTGGAATATCAGCTGTATATACCGTATAAAGGATGGGACCTAGGATACTACCCTGAGGTACACCTGCAGACTGAGAAAATGTGGAAGAATAGGAAAGATTATGATTTACTTTGAACGTTCTATCAGTAAGGTAGGAACGGATTATCAGGAAGTATGTAGCGGGAAGGAATTGACGGAGTTTATAAAGGAGTCCTGGGTGCCAGACTCGGTCGAACGCTTGTTCTACGTCAAGAAAAGCACCCGTGCAATACATTCCACGCTCCAATGTAGAGGATATAACATCCACCACACGGTGACATTGCTGAATTGTAGAATGGGATGTCCGAAATCCAAACTGATGGTCAGGAATTACGTGATTCATTTCTAGGATCGGATACAGGCGTTTCAAAATGAGTTTTTCTAGGATCTTTCCCATGATGGGTAAAAGGGAGATCGGACGGTATGAGGATGGATGTTCAGGAGGCTTTTGGGGTTTTGGGATCATTTTGATTATTGACAGTTTCCATGGTTCAGGGAAATAGGTGGTTCGGAGAGTAGCGTTGAATATATAAGTGAGGTAGAGGATTGCTTTTCGAGGTAGCTGTTTTAGGATATAGGATGTGATGAGATCATGACCAGGTGCTTTTTTAAAACGTAATTGATGGATAACATTAATTATTTCAGAAGGATGAAAGGCTTTAGGAGGAGGGGACATTTGGAGTGGAATAGTTAGTTCTGCTTCAATATGGTCAATATGGGTTGGATTAAGGATATCAGGATGTGGATTAAATATTTTGGAAAGGTGTTCACCAAATATTTGAGTCTTTTCTTCATCTGATCGAGACCAGGTAGAAGATTCGGTAAGGAGTGGGTGATTAAAGGTTTTGAATTTGAGCAAATTTTTGGTAGTTGTCCATAAAGATTTGTCAGTTGGTCTTAGGTTTTCTGTGAAGTCCCGAAATGTTTGTATTTTGAATTTTCTAATTTCAGTTTTGAGTTTGTTAGTTAGATGAGTATAGTATGTTTTGTCGGACGGGTATCTGGACCTATGCCACTTAGCCCTTGCTCGCCGTTTCTCTGCTAATAAGTTTCGAATGTGATATGGTAAGTTAGTGTCGCGGGAGTAATTATTTTTGGGATGTGATGAGTTGTTATTAATTGCAGTACCTATTGTTCTTGTTAGTTTTTCGATAGCAAAGTTAATTTGTTGTTCTGTTTTTAGTGGAATCGTTAAGTCAAGTTCGTTTTCTAATTCAGAGCGAAAGTTGTCCCAGTCAACATGTCCTGTAATTAAAGAAGGAGGGAAGGATTTAGGAATAGGGTCTGAATGAAGAAGCAGCAGAACTGGGCTATGGTCTGAGGAGAGGTCTTCTAAGGATGTTACTGTAGATTGAAAGGTGGGAATTTGGGATGTGACGAATATATCAAGAATATCTGGGCGCTTTTTAAGGGAAGTAGGCCAGTAAGTAGGATCTTTGGGTGATAAGACGGAATAGCTGTTGGAAGTGGTGACTTGGGAGAGAATCCTGCCACGAGTGTTGGATGTTCGGCATCCCCACCGTTGATCTTTGGCGTTGTAATCTCCCCCGGCAATGAAGCGCGGACCAAAGGACTGAAATAAGGAATTAAATTGGTGAGAGGAGAGGGAATTGCCAGGAGGGCAATATACAGCTGAGATGGTAATATTAAATGGACGGCAGGATAAGGTAATAGAAGTCGATTGGATGGCGTCAGTTGGAGTAGAAGGAATCAGGGAGTGAGTTAAGGAATTGTGAATAAGGATACAAGAGCCAGCGTGGGATGTTTTGTCAGGGTGATCTGATCTGTGTGTGATGTAGTCACGTATGTAAAAGTGTGAATGAGGTGTGAAATGGGTTTCAGTCACAAGGGCAATGTCTATGTTATTGTCGTGAATAAATAAGTCAAGCTCGTCTCGGTGATTAAGCAGTCCATTAGCGTTCCATAATAGAATAGCCAGGGTCCTCCTGCTCATCGTGGGAGATTGAAGGGGATTTCTGAAAGGAGTCTAGTAAGGAGAGTAATAAGGGGCTTGATGGTATTTTGGAGATCTAGAAGAAAAGATGAAAGAATAGGAATAATATCAGATGAATGCTGGTAGGAATAGGAGTAGGAGGGGGTGTCTTTAGGCAGAGGATTCATAGGTCTTGGAGGAGGTTGAACCCTTCTCTGAGGTTGTTGACAAGGGATCATGTTTAATGGAGCTTCTAGTGAGTGGTTTTCAGGAGCTGATGATATAGATGGAAGAGGCTGGTTGGAAATGGTCTGAGGAGGTATCAGTGGTGGTAACTTCACTCTTAGGGATGAGTTTTGAGGATCACTTTTAGGGACTTTGAACACTGGATGGGAATTCTGAGATTGAGGATGCGATTTTTGGGGTTGTGGATGGATAGTCTGGGGAGGACCATAGGAAGTCTGGGAATGATGATGGGGTGGCTGAGGCTGTTTTGAGGTTTGAGGCGATTGAGGTCGTGGTGTATGGTGAGAAGCTATTGCAGAAATGGTTGTGGTCTTGGAGTTGAAGCTCGAAGTGTGTTGATTCTCATCGATGACGGTAGGGTGCTGGAACACAGGTGTACTCTTGATGGACCGGCATGGTTTTTCGTTAACTGGCTCTGAGTTTCTTTGAGTAAAAGCTGCTGCATATAAACCTTTTTGTCTTAGCAGGTTTTTATATACAATGCATCCTTTATAGTTAGCAGGATGTGCTTCACTACACAAAGCACATTTTGCAGGGGTGTCTCTAGATTTTTGGCAGGTGCTGGAAGCGTGAGATCCTGCACATTTGACACATCTGGGAGGATGGTGGCAATAGGTTTTCGTGTGCCCTAGAGTTTGGCAGTTTGCGCATTGTACAATTTCAGGTCTCATCTTGGGCTCCTCAAATCTAATGCAGGAGTATACTAGCCTATTGACTTTGAAGATTTCATGATTACCAGGTGCTGGTTCAAGGTCTACAAAGAATAAGGGCAGAGGATACTTTTGAACAGGATGAGTGATGCATGATATGTGTCTAACATTAAATCCTAATTCGTCTAGGTCTTTCTTGATGGCCTCTGTGGGGGTGGTGCTGTGAAGACCTCGTAAAACCACTCTATAAGGTTTCTCTTCTTTCAGCTGATAACAGTGAAAGTCGTACTTTTTCTGTGTTAAGTGGTAAACTAATTTTTTATAAATGTCTTTATTTGGAGTGTTAATCTTGATGTCTTGTAATCTTGAAAAACATTGAAAATTTTGTTGTCCAATCAGAGCTGAGATTTCCTGGCCAAACTTCATGAAGTCACGAATGTTACTGACATATATAGGTGGCGGCTCGGGTTCGTTTGATTCTCGGGGTGCTAAAGGAGCATTAGACGAATTATTGGTGGCTGCAATGTTATTGCTGGAAGGTAGGTCGTGAGAAGTAGTTTGAGATGGAGTTGTGTTGGCTGAGTTTGAACTCTGATTTTCGTTTTCGGCTGGAAGTGCTTGTTTAGACTTGGCTTTCTTTTTTTTTTTCTTGTTGGGTGAGTTCCCTGCGGAACCCGGTAGTACATTCCTATCACGTTTCTGGAGCGTTCGACGTTTTAAATACTGCGAATCCGTTTCGCTAACTTCACTAAAGGCTGTGTCATCGTCCGTATCCATGATTGAATTTTTGTCAGTGGACATAATAATGATATAAAATTAAAAAAGAAAAAAAATATTTAAATTAAAAAATAATACATGGATCAAAAAATAAATGGATTGATAATATTTAACTAATATCGTATTTACAATGATTTACATAGGTATTTAAATTTTAAAAAAATAAAAAACATTTTCTAAAATATTTTTATACAAAATTAAATAAAGAAATTAAAAGAAAAAATGTCTTATACAAAATGAAAGAAGAAAATGATATTTGAAAAAAAGAAAAAAAATTGGAAAAAAAAAAAAAAAAAAAATTAAACGTCTCTTGAGCTACGAACTCAATTCTATTCTAGCGGAGTGAGGAGCGCTACCTCCGAGCCACTGGTGATCTGATAAGAATTAGTCCTAGTGAGTGATAGCCTATGACAGCCTGTACAGGCAGCAGCCTGCTTACCACGTGGCGCACCTTTAGGCTATTAACACTACTCCAAAAGTTAACTAATAATCACTCACCTCACTGAATTACAGTATAAACTTAATTACTGTCGTAAAAAGACGATGTTTATAAACGTTGGCAATAATCCGTGAGTTAATACCACAGTTATAAAGATGCTAGTGCAGAGCGATAACTAAGCATGACATTAGTTTCGGCCATGACACTGGTACTATATATAATAAAACAAAAGAGTAAAATAAATAAATAATAACTTCTGGTGCGTTAAACAAAACTAAACATTGAACTTGATTCATTATTGATCTTTATAAAAATATGAACAATAAATAACAAATTTTGTTTTGAAATATCTTATGGAGCGTCTGTTTGGGATGACAGTAGTTACTGGAATAGTTGGGACTTGAATGATGGTAGGGAAGAAGCATGGCGGAGATGAGTAGGTAAGGAATTCCAGAGAGTAGTGTAGCGGACAATAAAGGAATGATCAAAAGTTGTTCTATGGGTAGGAATATAAAGGTCGGAATGGCGCGATCTTGTTTGGAGGGAGTAGACTGACGATTTAAATTGCAGAAGTCTGTAGATATATGGAGGTAGCTGGAAGTTGATTGTTTGGTAAAGATATGATCCTAGGAAATATTGTCTTCGGAAAGAAGGAAGGAGCCACTTCAACTCATTGTATAAATGGGTCACATGAGACCTCTTCGGTGTACTAAAGACAAATCTTAAAAAATGTTCATAATTCGCTTTAGCCTGTCCTCGAGCACAGCCGAGAGGCCACCATATACCATACAGCAATAGTCGAAGTGGGGGAAAATAAATGAGGATACAAGGAGCTTACGGGTAGACAGTGCAAGAAGATGACGGGAGCGATGGAAATATTTGAGGGTACTAATTGTTCTTCGGCAGATTTGGGCAATATGGGGTTTCCAGGAAAGGGTTTGGTCGATGGTAATACCTAGGTTTTTGACAGAGAAAGTGAAGGTAATTGGGTGATCATTTAGGGTAAGACTCGGAAAAGTAGTATGGGATCTGAGGAGGGGATTGGAAGCTATAACAATCGCCTGAGTTTTTGTAGCATTTATACTTATTTTATTCAAAGTTGCCCAGGCACAGATTCTATCCAGGTCTTTCTGAATATTGGCAAATGCTATTAGAGACTCGGAGGGAGGAAAGGATAGGTAGATCTGGAAATCATCAGCGTATAAGTAGTGGGAGCAGTGATGAATAGCATTGGGAAGTTCATTAATATAGGAATTAAAAAGGAGAGGAGATATCCTTGAACCCTGGGCCACACCTGCCGAAAGGGCAAGGAAGGAAGATAGAGGATGGTTAGGAATGGTAACGGCTTGAGTTCTATTTGAGAGAAATGATTTGAACCAATGAATAGTGCTTTTGGAAAAGGATAAAGACTGTAGTTTGGAAAAAAAGATAGAGTGATCAAGTGAATCAAAAGATTTTGAGAAGTCCAGAAGTATGAGTACTGTAAGTTTCTTTTCGTCTATGGCAGTATGTATGTCACTAGTAATTTTAAGGAGGGCGGATTGTGTGGTAAGATATCGTAGGTTGTTTCTTTGACATATTTAGAAATAACCGATAGTTTTTAACCATCTGATCGCACATCTCTTTATATATAAAACGATAACGCGATTTTGATTTCTGCTAACTTCTTCTAAACCACAAGACGGATTTTGATGCGGGCTTCACCATCGTTTAGGGCATTCTTTCCTGAAGGTTTATAAGTAAATTACATTGCAAAATAGCTTCTCTTTAAACGGGAAAAAAATTTTCTGTAACCAAGTCGTCAAAAAATTAATCCTGAAATATTAGTATTAACACTGGCGTATAATATACCGTTGGAAAGCGTAAGAATTTAGAAAAGTTAACATGCAATAAAATAAATCCTACGAGTTAATATAAAGTTGTTATATGCCCGTAAACTTATGGACATATATTATTGGTTAAGAGGGAGATTATAATAGTTAAATGTAAAAGATGGTGCGAGTTATATTCCATTCCATTTAATACGAATGATTTAAGAAACAATATTACATACCGAATAGTAATTGAGTTGGTAAAATAAGTGGTAAGTTGTTATAAATCTATAAACTAACATTTTTTATTAATTATTTTAAATTGAATAGTATTTTATGAAAACAAATGTTTCACTGTTAACTATATGGGATTCCTATGGAAACTTTATTAAACTGTTTAAAAAAAAAATTAAATAGTTCATTAGAAATATAAAATAGAAACTGTTATTTCTACAGTTTTTGAATACATGAATAGCAGTCATGTTTTCTTTATATGAGAAAATTAAATTTTCCGTTACCTGTCCTTGACTTTAAAATAACAAATAAATATACTTAATTAATTTTTGTGAATTGAGAATGGTTGACTGTGTTTATAGAGGAGAAGTTAGTTGAGGGTGCAGTCAGATTAACACTCAATTAAGTAGAAACATAATTTAATAGTGCGGAAGTTTCGGCCTAATTTTAGGCCTTCTTCAGGGCGATTGTAGCATAGAGAGTCCAACAATGAGCTGGTGACTTTTTATAATAGTAAAATAAAATTGGATTCATTGTTGGGCTGACTCTCCTACAATCGCCCTGAAGAAGGCCTAAAATTTAGGCCGAAACGTGTTAAAAAGAGACGTAAAATATTTATTTATATAAGGGTCACAGAAACCCCATACTAGGTATGTATTAAAAAATCATTTTATATGTAATATATTTGGAGTTAAGTTGATTTTTTAAGCGTAAAATGTGACCCAGAACTTGTAACAGAGCTGGTAATTTTTATGTAAAATTCTATAAAAAAAAAAAAAAATTAAAGTAAAAGTCTGTTAAAATACTGAACATCATTGAATTTTTACTTTTACTTGCCTATATATCAAATATATAGTATGGGAAAATGTTGTGGTCGTGAAAATTTTTGAATTCTAGTTTTAACAGAAATACCTTGAGTATGAGTAACCAAGTCTAGAAAAATAAAAGGTTATACGAAACTAAAACTTCATCTTTAAGAAAAATATACGCCCGAAATGTACTCTTAATAAATTTTGATATATATTTTTTTCATTTCTGACGATGATTAGAGAGAGAGAGAGAGGAAGAGTGGAGAGAGAGAGAGAGAGAGAGAGAGAGAGAGAGAGAGAGAGAGAGGAGTGAGAGAGAGAGAGAGAGAGAGAGAAATGCTTTATTTAGTCGACAATGCTGCCCCAATACATCAGGTTTCTTAAATAACACAGCATACTATATCAATCCCTTGGACATATTTCACATACATTTTCAATTTTTTTAATTTATAATAATGAATAGACGTCATAAAATAAACATATTTTCTTGCTAATAAGACTTTTCGTTCCTATAAACTATAAATATCCCAAAGCTAAAAACTCTAAATCGGTCAGACAGAATTTTTTTAAACCTAAATGACACCTCATTCTAATTTCACCCGTGCGAACTGAGGGTGGGTCCATTAGTAAATAACATTTCTTTTTTGTTAAATAAATAGTTATAATTCACGTTTATCATGTGCCTATTTTTAAAGCTAATAATCTTTCGATTTTGGATTTATCATTCACTGCACCACACGGATTGCGGTTATCCTAAAACTACTTCTTCCCTAAAATGTTAAACTTTAAAATATAAAAGAAGGGAAGGAGCATGCGGTCGAAGTGGAGCCGTTACTTTAGAAAAGTGGTAATTGAATTTGGGGGTCGGTCGAAGAAATGCTGCAGCAACTCCTTCAGGGTCCATCCAAAACAAGCAACCTTTTTAAAAAGTGAGCGAAAAGGGCGGTTGGGTGAATAATTTATGTGGCTTCGCCCCCTCAACTGAAACCTAAACCTAGGGGCTTGGTCTAATTTCTTTAAGCGTCCTCTGGGTAATAGGACCTTCGGGAGCTACCGTCTTAGCAATGAATCTCTGAATATAAAAGGAAAGGAGTAAATGGTTGGCGAGGAGTGGTTCAATTGGAAATGAGCATTTTTGCATTATGCCTTCTTTTAATGGCACTGCTCTCTTGAAAGGGCTTTTACTAAGGCCTTTGCGAATAGTAATGATGAAAATTCTAAGTGAGAATATAATATAGCTTAAAGTATTACCTACAATATTTTTCTTTTTTTATTAATTAATAATTCATACTATATACCATTCATTAGGGTTTATACAAAAACTGAAATATTAGAAAATCGGTGCTCGTATAGCACTTTTCCCAGAAGTTTTAACCGTTTTGGAATTTTTATTGAAAAAAAAAAAAAATTAATCGAATATTCTGTAATTCGAACAAAAAACTTTAACAGAATATTTAGAGTGATTAAAAGCAGTTTTTGTCTGAAATTATTTTATTGATAATAATAATTATTTTATTGAAATTATTTACTGTTCAATTTTATTGACAGTATTTTTTTTTTTTATGCAATTTAGTAGAACAAAGAAATAATAGTTGACCACGATTAAATAACTTTAAAAACAGTTATTCGTTGTTTATGCATAATTTGTATTATAAGGATGTAAGTATTTTTATAATAATGAAAGGAGTTATTCAGCAAAGGGTCCGAATAAATAAAAACAATATATTTTCATGATAACCATATTTTTTTAAAAACAATGTTATTAGATACAGATGGATACTTATTAAAAACAATTAGAAAATATATAACTGTGTATTATATAATGTAAATTATAATAAATTATAAGTCGAAAGACAATAGTAAATAAAGTTTATGCATATATACTTATTAAAATCTATTTTAGTTTTAATGACAATTAAGCAAAGGACCGATTATTTTCTATTCAGGGCAATGTTAATACAAATTTAAATTTTCTAGTTATTTTTTTGTTTATTGAAATGTGATTTCAGAAAACAGAGGATTTCTAATCGATTTGCTATAAAGCTGTGTCCTTAGTTTATTCACAAAATTCCCCGAAATGGAAAAAACCCTCTCACTTGCAACCGAACTAGGCTTACTCGATTTTAAAGCCTGATTTTAAAAATTTATATTTTTATAATATTAAAATATATTACCCACTTACATTTTTTATTATATCATCTATATCAAATATCGATCAATGGAACTGAACACTGATTTATGAACTGTGCATAAAGAAGCCAGAAGAAAAACTGATATAAAATCTAAATTCATCCGATTGACAAAACACATCGTTTCTTGAAATCATATCCGACCGATATGTTTCAAAGAACTAAACGGCTTGCAATAGTGTTTTCATCAATCTGGTACATTTGTCATTTTCAAATGTTTTCATAGCGTTATTCATACATTGTAAACCGATAATTTCTACTAAAAAACCGGTTTTCGTATTTCTTAATCGTCTCCAAAAAACCGGTTTTTAAAAACCGACAAACCCTACCATTCATATAAAACAATCAGCAACCTAGATTCGTCACCAGAAGAATACCTGAAGTTCCATGAACATATACATAAAATACAAGTAGTCAATCGACTGAGAATTTATAACTCCCACGCCATAAATATATATTTAAAAACCTCTCATCCTATAGTCTTCATGATATAGAAATGTAGCAGTAGCAATATCAGCTTTAAACAGTACATAACTAACAGTCTTTACCACCTCCTTCTCCACTGCCTATCATCTAATGAATATAGAATATAATTATTTAATTATTGTTTGTGAATTGCACAAATGGACACCCCAGATATTAATGTAGTGCTTTAAATACTCTGGTTACTGCGCACTTAATTTTTTGTAATTATTTATTAACATATAATACAATCTGCCTCCACCTGGGGCAATGAGTTTCACAGCTAGAAGAAATCATTCATCCCATGCGTACATCGTAAATGAAACAACAAATAGAAATTACAAGAATAATTAATAAAGACTAGATAAAGAAGAAAAGAGATATATGTATATAAAATAAAATAAATAATATATATAAAGAAGATAATCACAACCTTGATCACATTTATACCTATTTACCATATTTACAACCAGCCCCAGGGATCACCGAATCAAACCCCGCGATTCACTGGTGGATGTCGAGGCACAATGCCAGAAAATCCCAGCGCCTCTCATTCAGCCGCGTCACTGGTCTTGAGAGCCAGTGGAGGCTGAGTATTACACTTACTTAGTACGATATATACAATATCAATTGCTAAATTTTTATATTTCCTTATTTCATATTGTTTGTGTTTGAATAATTATAACTTGATAATCCTATTGAAAATATTCAAAATGTTTGATTACGTTCCGATTTTCACAAAATGTGATATATTTTTTTGAGCCATAGCATTTTACGATGTACACACATTACCTTTTTAAACTCTTCATTTTTGTTTAAAATTGGTTTACTCTGATTTTACAAAAAAGTTGATCGTGTTTATTCAGGAATTTACCAAGTGGCCAATGGCTGGTGTAATGAATACTATATTTATTCAATTAATATTATAAATGTGTTTAATAAATGAGAGAAACAACTACACTGATTGACAAAATTAAAGGATCACTTACAAATATTTATATTATTATTAATTTCTAGAAAAGAATTTTTTATTACCCTTATAATAAAATGTGACTTCCAAAGAAAGAAGAATATTTTCAAAAATACCCTATACAGTTCAGTAATTTCAAAATATTGAAGTGATCCTTTAATTTTGTCCAGGAGTGTATATACTATAATATTAAAAGTTAATTTATTAATTTAAGTGATTTTACTCTGGGTTCTCAAAATAATAAGGAAGTATTTTATTACGAAGGAATAAAAGTAACTATCAATGTTAACATTTTTCGGTTTTATTTAAATTTATTTTAACATCAATTTTTTAAAAAATGTTTAAATTGTTTTTAAATTATGCCTCCTCATTTTCGTTATGTAAAGTATCAGTTTTTGTCATATCTTATATTTACCGTTAATTGAATATGACAAATATTGTAAGTGCTTTGCTCAGGTACTGATCTGGAATTTCTTTTTTTTTTTTTTTTTTTTTTTTTTTTCTTACCCTCTGGTTTTATTTTCGAACAAAATACAAATACAAATATAATATGTATAGCTGTCAGATTTGTCCTTCTGTTACCCGGAGGTATTCTAAAGAGGATTGCTATATGCGCTGGATGCACTAGTAATCTTTCAAGGGCTTCTAAGCCTTTATTTATCCATTGCAAAATGGGAGGGACCATTCTTCAGGGTTTTGGCAATAAATTGAGTTCAGACATAGTCCGATCTCCTTCCCTCGGCGACAACGTCAACGAGAGGTAGTGATCCTTGCCACCTCCCAGGCTTGGGTGGTGGGGTGATATCAGAAAATAATGGATTAGCACAGGCCTTCAGCCCATCAAAAAATTTAATGTGCCTCCGGCTGATATATTCAGGCACTGTTGGCAATACTAATTCCTGATGAAGGATATGGTTTCTGGCCCTCTGTAAGTTGGTACCTCTGACAATCCGCCGAAGGATGGAGTTCTGGAACGTCTGTAATTGTTTGAGAGTGGACTTAAACAGATGCCGCATCAAGGGCGCACCATAGAGCATAGTCGGACGTATTATAGCCTTGTAGATCTGTAGTTTCAGCCTCAGTGAGAGCTGAGGTGACGTGAGTAGATGATTAAGTCTATAGCTCTTTCTCCTGGCCAGTTTGAGTCGTTCCCGTACGTGACTAGATAAGGTGAGGTGCCTATCTAGAGTGACGCCCAGGTAGAGGATTGAATTAGAGACTGGCAGTGTTTCTCCGTTCACTTTAAAATCAGTGGGCAAAGCGCTCTTCCCCTTCTGGAACGACATGACAATAGCATCTGTCTTCTTCGGGTTCACCCTAATGCCAATCTCCTTCAGCTCATCTACAATAGTGGTCGATGCTCCTTGTGCCAGGGTGAGAGCCCTTTTCGGTCTCATACTAGAAGCATAGATGCCAATGTCATCGGCGTAGGCTGCTACCAGTGCCATTGGGTGCTTCATTGAGATCACTTTTGCTGTAAAGATCACAAACAATAGTGGTCCCAATACAGAACCTTGAGGAACCCCACAAATGGTGTCCTTTGAAGTTGACAATTTATCGCCTACCCTTACGACGAAGGATCTCCCGCTTAAGTAGCTTCTGATCAATCGGCATAATGAAGCTGGAAAACGATAGTCTTCCAACTGGCGGAGCAGTAACTCGTGGGATACACAATCAAACGCCTGTGTGCAGTCCAGCGAGATGAACGCCGTGGCTTCATTGTTCTTCGTCATACGCTCTATGGTGTGCCTTTGAAGTTTCACTAAATGATGATCGCAGGCTACGCCTCGTGAGAACCCGGTCTGTTCTGGTGGAATGATGGACTCCTCACTGCAGTGCTCTAGCAGATGGTGATGGATCAGCCTCTCGAACACCTTGCTCATATGCGAAAGGAGACTGATAGGCCGATAATGCTCTGGTGAGTCTCCATTCTTCCCAGGCTTAAGTAGCGGCACTATGATCGCTTGCTTCCAGTCATCGGGGAAGTATGAGATCCGCATACAGGAGTTAAAAATGTTTAATAAGAAGGCTTTACCCCTCCGAGGTAGCATCTTCAATAGTACATACGGAATATCATCCAGTCCCGAAGCCTTGTTACCCTTGGTGCGTCGTAGTACCGACTCAAGCTGTCCGAAGGTGGAGAATATCCTCTTTTCATTAGGGGACGTTGGTCTTCCCGCAGGTAGTGTGGGAGCATTTAACAGCCGATCATCTTCCCTCGCCTTATAAGAATCGGCCAAGAGTTCAGCCTGTTCCTCAGGGGATAATAGGGTGCCACCTGATGTAAGGTGTACACTCTTCCTCTTAGTGACGTGTGACCTCACTAGTCTCCAGAACTGACGATGATCATCATGAGTCCTACGGAGTTGTTCGTGCCATAGGAAAGTCTTCCATTCACGCATGAGGCTGGCTATCTGCCGGGTCATCGCATTGATGGCCGGTTTCAAGCCGTAGTCACAAGTTCGGTGGAAAATATTCCTCAGGTTGTTCCTTTGTGCAATGAGAGCAAGAATGTGGCTCGGTGGTTTCCTGAAGGCGTTTGGCTGAGGACTAAACCTTGGTATGGTAAGATTGGCTGATACATGGACGGTGGTGGTGATATCCGAGATCGCCTTCTGCACCTCTTTAACAGTTCTTAAGTACTGTATCTTTGGTAGGGTATCATCCACACTAGCCCTATATCCTTTCCAGTCGGCCTTGTGGAAGAGGAACTTGCTCGCGGGTGGTGTTGCTGGAGTTCCCTCAAAGGCATATAGCACAGGCCGGTGGTCCGACGGTCCGTATGGGAGCGCTAGGCACTCAGTAACAGTGTGAAGGTCCCTGGTCAGGAGTAGGTCAAGTGTGGATGTCCAGTCAGGTCGGGCCGCATGCCTAAAGGTGTGCACTCCGGGGTGGAAGACAGCCATCCTGGTCTTGGTGATATAGGTACCCATCGGATTGTTGCTACCGCACAGCCAGGCAGTGTGCCGGGCGTTGAAGTCCCCTAAGATGACAAACCGACTCTTATCCTGGGCGTGCTGCAGCAATAGCTTCATAGATGTTAATATAGCCTTGGGTCTTCTATAGACACAACAGAAAGTAAAACGTTGTTTTAATCGAACATCTACTGTGACTATATGAGTACCCTCTGTAGAAGCTACTGGGTTGGGTACCAACCTCGATGGGATATCTCCTCGAACCAGAATCACTACGGCCTCGTTAGCCCCGGGTTGACAAGCCTCCCGGTATGCAATATACCCCTGAAAATACAGTGAAGCAGAGGTGGGTAGTATAGTGTCGGTCAGCGCCACCACCGATGGCCGGTGCTGCTGCAGGAGGAGTTCTATTTCAGCCTTCTTCAGTAGTAGGCCTCGAATATTATAGGAAATAACTAAGTGCTCAGTCATAATGCTTAGCGATGATCTTCGTCAGCATCTTCATCATTTCTCGAACAGTTGCCATCATCTCTGCGAATTGGGCGTTGAATAGAGCATTGCTTGGATGTGCTTGTGTATTTAATGTGAATTGCGGTGTTGAGGAGTGAGCGGGTGCTGTCATTGGTTCAGCTTCTTCATGATGCGATGTTGGGGATGTTCTCTGTAGCTGCTGCTGCTGCTGTTGCTGCCCGGCGGGTCCGCCAAGTAGTTCAGTGAAAGCCAAGTTAGGGTTGACTAGCCTACTTGTCTTACTTGAAGGGGTTGCTACATTTATAATTGTCCTCTTTCTCATCTGGATCAGTTCTTGCCGGCGGGGACACTCTTTGAAGGAGGCATGATGGGCTCCACTACAGTTGGCACATTTGATTGGTGCAAGTCGTGGGCAGCTTCTTTCTTCATGAGTTTGGGCGCACCGGGGGCATTTTACTGTCCTCCCGCAGTATTTCATGGTGTGCCCAAACTCTAAGCAGTTTCGACACTGTGCTGGGCATTTATCTTCTTTAAAGGGGGTTACCCTAAATCTAACCTGGTTCACATGGCGAAGAGCCTGTACATTTTCGATTTTTACCGTAGGCTCAGTGATGAGCAAGATGGCTTCAATCGGGTAGGTTACTTCTCCTTGTCGTTTGGTCAGGCGCTTGGCCATCACGAATCCTGGCAGCCTTTGTTTCACTTCAGTGGCGAACATATTTAAATCACTGTCAACATCGAAGCCATGAACCACAAACTTCTTTGTCCTCTTGGTGCCGCGAGGTGCATAGGTGTGGAATTGCACCTTATCATCACGACGGAATAGTTTTACCACGGCATAGTGATCGGCATCATTATCCAAGTATAACCTCGTCTCCTTTGCCGAGGTATTTGTAGTAAACTTTGTGATCTTCATTTCCAAGAGAGTCGCTCTGAGAATGGGTTGCGACAGTGGTGGCCTGATTATTACTGGTGGCGGTAACCTCTTCTTGGGCTGATCATTGCCTGACTGAGTGGGAGCAATTGGCGCAAACTGGTTAGAGACAGGTGTCGGTGGAGGCCCGGCGACTGTCCTCAGTTTTTGGGAATTTTTCTTTGAAACTTGGACAAATCCCGCTTCATCAGCTCCACTTGACGGGCGCTTCTCGCCTCTAGCCTCTTCCATTATCATGGCCGTCGAAGTCGATGGTTCACCCATACCGCTAGATGGCCGCGTATAGGGGCAAAAACTCTTGTCAGCGCTACGCTGCCCGATTGGCTGTTAAAGATTATTTCCACGGGATAAGTGTGGTCTTCAACAGCATAAGGCGCAAAGCTAAACAAGAGCTGACGTCAGAAAGTCTTCAAGCGGCAGTTCTTCTTACTTCTTCCACTGCTCGTCCCTGCTACTTAATGCTAAGCGATAAGGTTTTGTGGCTTGTTACCACACAAAAATAATATTCACGAGTATCAACTAAATACCAAATGGAATTTCTTAAGAATTCAACGTGAAGTTTCTACATTAAAAACGAGACTTGTTCTGCGAGAAACACGTAAGATTGTGTTTAATGGAATCCAGCCAGTGAACTTTTATGTTTCAACATCCGTTTTATTGTTTTTAAATAAAACTTTTATGTAAATTAGTTTACATTCGCTAAGAGAAACTTTTGCAGTTCAAATTATGTAATTTCTCCGTTCACCTGTTGAATCACCTTCCCACGTATCCATTAATTTGAGTAGGAAACAAATTTGTTTGAAACGTACAACAATAATTTATTAAAAGGGATAAGATTTTATGTATTATACATAGTATGAATATTAATTTATATGGTATAAAAAAATTGTATGTTTGAAAAGTGTATAATAAGGAATGTTTTGTTTATAACTTACGAAATGCTTAGGAGGAACTTGAATTTGTTTCAAATTACTACATCATTACCTTTTTTTATCTATTAAAGACATATAAAAATTATTAGAAGGTTATAAAAAAATAAAACAAAAAAAAGTGTTTTATACATGAGTGAGAAATTGTCGAAAAAATAGAATAATTATTATTAGGAACATTATTAAAAAAATCAATATATAACTTAAGTAATTAATATTTAAAAGGAGAAAGAATAAAAGAAAAAAGTATCTGTTATGAATAGATTACTCAGAATCCGCTAGGTTTAAATGTATATTTTTATTCTGAGAAGCCAAAATTTAAATAGTAAGTTAAGGGTTTTCTTTTTTCTCTCAAATACTATTTTTTGTACTAAAATAATGATTTTTTGATGTTCTTTAAAAATAAATAATATTGTAGTATAGACGGTAATAAAATATATTTTCATAGTTTTAAATATTTCTTGAGGTTTCCTTAAACTAGATCCATGCTGCTGTCTGTCTTCATAGCCGTTTTCCGGTTTTGACCTTGTCTTCAATATCTGCATTAATTTTTTGCTAGAGACGCTGCAGGTTTCTTCAGGATTTCAAGAAAAAATCTGTTTATTTATTGTTACTATGTTTTTCAAAATAAATAGTTGTTTCCTAAACGCAATATTCTATATCCGTAAATAGTTTTAGCGTCTAAGATAAATATAATAATAAATATAATCAGAGCACAAAGTCGTATTAAAAATACGCAATACATGTTAGGGATATTGGAAGCATTTTCTGAGAATACTTTGAACTTCTTGATATTTTATATAATATAAATATATTTCGAAATTGACTTTAATATGAATATGATAAGAACCCATGTTTGTTACTTAAAATAATTCCTAAAAAAAAAAAAAGATTCTGTCTTATGATCTACTTGAAATAATCGCTAAACACCTGTTCACATCCTAAGAAGAAAAAAGTTCCCGTGACCGAGTATCTTTAAGTTTAAAATTCTGATGCTGTTTCATGGAGATGAATCAGTAGCGGGCCCAGTTTCCCTGTTGGTCGGAATGCGACTGGTTCCGACCTCGACTCTCTCACGGTAGAGTCCATCTGACTCACGAGGGCATCCTTATCGTTGATATAGTGGAAACCTTAAATTGTGGGATTAATGTATCAGGAATGTTTCGTAAACGCAATATTCCATATCCGTAAATAGTTTTAGCATTTTAATGACTAACCTCCGCTTTCGAGCAAACCATATATATTTGATGATTTGACTGGGTTTCACCACTTTATTATTTCCTTTTAGCAGTTGCTCACATAACATGTTAAGAAGTAACAGCCACCAAATTTCTAGTACACTTTTCCACAAAAAAAAAATGTGGAAAAGTGTACTAGAACTCTCTAGCGCGACAGGCCGTGTGGTGTAATCTCCTTAGAGAATATACACACGACGTTTCTCAATGAAATTTTATAAGGGTCCATCAATCCCTACGCCTATTTTTTGCGAGTGGCCAGAAGCAGGCTGACGGGTCTCGCATCTCACATACCCGGGGGAGAAGCTGTGATTGAACCCTCATTTATTTATATGCTTATATAAAAGTCCCGCAGGGACTGGGATTCGAACTCACAACCTTTAGCGTACGAGACTAGCGCGCTAGCCATTTAGCCACAAGCTCACTTAAAATAAATATTAACTCTGCGAGAAATCATTCTGTTTATAATTATAAAATTAAAAAAACATAAATAAATTTTTAAAATTTATATGTGAGCCAGCGAAATTAAATCAACTTTAAAATAAATAATCTTCTATATTCGTATCTAAATACAATAGGTTAATTATTAATAAAACTTCAATTTTATTCTTGTTATAAAAATAAAATAATAATGATAATAAAACCTTTACCTCTACGACCCAGTAAGGATCTTCGGTTTTATTTACTTTTTTACGAGCGGCCGCACAGAGAACATAATCACCAATTTAGGTGGACAAAAGTTTTGAATTTCTGAGTGTTTAAACTTTGTATTAGTGATGGGCAAATACTCAAAAAATTTGAGTACTGATTACTGTAATCAAATGACGCTCGCTGCTGATTACAAAATCTACTCAGCTTTCCTCCTGATTACTTTCTATTTTCCTCTGTAATAAAAATGTTCGTACTTTTGACTACTTGATTATTTTTTGTATGACGTGGCCAGAATAGAGTATATTAAATACATCTATTAAGTTAATTTATATTAATAATTTCTTTAAGCCATCTTTTTTTTAAATATTTTTCATTTTAGGCTAGATGGCTGCGTCCCCAAAGGTTCGTTACCGATTATACTATTAATTTTAATCGCGCTCGTTCAAGAATAGGTTTATTTTAACCTTTTCGTATTTATTCGATATCAGGCTAGGTGGCAGCGTCCCCAAAGGTTCGTTATCGATTATACTATTACTTTTAATCGCGCTCGTTCAAGAATAGGTTTATTTTAACTTTTTCGTATTTATTCGATACCAGGCTAGGTGGCAGCGTCCCTAAAGTTTAGTTACCGATTATACTATTACTTTTGATCGCGCTCGCTCAAGAATAGGTTTATTTTAACTTGTTCGTATTTATTCAATACCAGGCTAGGTAGCTTCGTTGCCAAGGGTTTTTTACCGATTATCCTATTAATTTTAATCGCGCTCACTTAAGTAGAAGTTTATATTTAGAGGAAATATATTTACTTTTTATAGGATTTGGTTATTGGTATAATTGATTTAAGTGAGTTGCTGTAGAGTAGATTGTGTTTGAAAATTTGTTATTAATAAAAATCCTGATGTTAAACTGATTATTATCAATCACCAACATACTAACCAAAAATATAACTTTATTATACCGATAAATAAAAAATTAAAAAAAAAACTTAAAATAAACATACACTGGACCAACTGACTAAAAAAACAATAACACATTCACTTACTAAACCCTCTAAAACACATATAACAACTTAACATTAAAAAAAAAACCAAAAAAATTAAAACAAATAAATGTTTTTGAAGACGCGCGTAAAATCAATCAAACGTTTATTAGCCAAACCACCGAAAAATAAAATACAGAAATGTTAGAATTTTAAAATTAAAAGTATGGTATGTATAAGAACCGTTGGGAACCCAGCTACCGAGCCTGGTACCGAATAAAAAGGAAAAAGTTTAAATAAACCTATTCTTAAGCGAGCGCGGTTAAAATTAATTGTATAATCGGTAAAGAACCTTTGGGGACGCTGCCACCTAGCCTGATATCGAATAAATACGAAAAGGTTAAAATAAACCTATTCTTGAACGAGCGCGATCAAAATTAATAGTATAATCGGTAACGAACCTTTGGGGACGCTGCCACCTAGCCTGATATCGAATAAATACGAAAAGGTTGAAATAAACTTATTCTTGAACGAGCGCGATCAAAATTAATAGTATAATCGGTAACGAACCTTTGGGGACGCTGCCACCTAGCCTGATATCGAATAAATACGAAAAGGTTGAAATAAACCTATTCTTGAACGAGCGCGATTAAAATTAATAGGATAATCGGTAACGAACCTTTGGGGACGCTGCCACCTAGCCTGGTATCGAATAAATACGAAAAAGTTAAAATAAACCTATTCTTGAACGAGCGCGATAAAAATTAATAGTATAATCGGTAAGGAACCTTTGGGGACGCTGCCACCTAGCCTGATATCGAATAAATACGAAAAGGTTAAAATAAACCTATTCTTGAACGAGCGCGATTAAAATTAATAGTATAATCGGTAACGAACCTTTGGGGACGCAGCCATCTAGCCTAAAATGAAAAATATTTAAAAAAAAGATGGCTTAAAGAAATTATTAATATAAATTAACTTAATAGATGTATTTAATATACTCTATTCTGGCCACGTCATACAAAAAAGTAATCAAGTAGTCAAAAGTACGAACATTTTTATTACAGAGGAAAATAGAAAGTAATCAGGAGGAAAGCTGAGTAGATTTTGTAATCAGCAGCGAGCGTCATTTGATTACAGTAATCAGTACTCAAATTTTTTGAGTATTTGCCCATCACTACTTTGTATTATTAGTTAGTAAGACGCTTAATACTAATATTTACCGCCATAACGTGTTTACAAATAAATAGTAAATGATTCAATGATTCCTGTTCACACAAGTGCCTAATAATCGGCAATGGATTGTTTTTATTCGATGGCCATTTATTATGTTTAAGGTGTGTGTTTAGCACAAAGTCTTATTTAACCCCAAAGTTACCCTACGAAATTGTTTGTAGGATTAGTTTCATGAATCCTTCAAGTCTTTAAATGTTAAAAGAATTTTAGCGAATTTTCGCGTTTTGGGTGATGCATAATTTTTTTCACACACAACATTCCGAATCAAAAGTTTTACAATCTATAATTTGAAGAGTTTCCTAAATGATTTAAAATACATCTATTAGCAGGATGAAGCCACTCCGAGCCGATAATTAGATTTTTGTATTATTTTTCTCGTATTCTGGGACTATAAACGTAAAATATAGGGAAGATTTAGATTTTAACAAATAAATTGGATTTTCGACCACTGTGCGCTCGTCAATCGTGTCAAAAAACTAATTGGTTTTTATAAATTTTTCTCATGATTTTTTAAATATTTTTTTCCGTATTTTGGAACCCCAAAGGTTAAATATGGACAAGTTTTGGAATTTTTCCACCTAAATCGGTCATATTTTCCACTGTGGGCCGGTGAGGTAGTTATTAATTAGGCCTTGATCACGCGCTGCAGCAAGGCTTTTCCCGTAATTTTTGGGTAGCTACTTTATAGAGGATGGGTTTACCCCAGAAGGGTCTTCATATCCTTTCTCCCCACTGGAGTAGAGAGTAGAAAGTAAACTTTATCCTATTATATTGATATATTATTATTTTCATTAAGTCATCATCTCAGTAATTATTTCCGGTAAATAATGGTTCACAACTAATGATGGTTAATAAAGAAATCTGAATAGTAACTGTAACGGGGAATCTAAACATATACCTGAGTGACTCCTACCCTCTACCCTTCTAGTATAAACAAGGCCTAAGGTATTCTTAAAACCTAATATAATTACATGCTTTGGCTAGAACAGATGAAAGTTTTGACGAGTCTTTTCACCTCCCTGTCATTTATTGTCAATGGACCCATATCAGGGCCACGCATGTCTGTCTTTGTCATGCTATACGATTTGTAACTCCTTGATTGATGGACAAGTCAGACCTAAAAACCCTCCTTATCGCCCTGGAGAAACTTTTAAGGTCTCATAAATATTAAGAATATTTTTCAGATCGGGATAGACATTAGCATTATATATTTTGATTTTTTTATTAAATAAGGACGTCTGCTAATTCCAAAGACTAATGTAAAGGTAGTGTGAATAGTGAAAAAACTGACTTTACGATATTTATTATCATTACAGATGCCCAGCAGCACCCCTTCGTTGGGTTGGATTTAGCAGAGGAGGTCTTTCATCCAGTTTCTCTTCAGCCTTCTTCTAACATGCATTACAGCTATTGATATGTTGTTTATATGTCTATTGCCGTGTCTGTGCAGTTTACACATGAAAAGGAGACTAAAGATTTCGTATGTGTTGGTCAACTAGTTGTTGTAAGTCCGTATGTAGACTTTTGTTGATTACGTACCAAACAGTTGTTATCGTCAGATGTTACAATTTTTTTTAACTAAAAAAAAAAAAAAAAAAATCCACTAAAATCGCATTACACTTATAAACTGACACTAGTTTTTATAATTATCAGTATTATGTCGTCAGCTATTCTTTGAAATTTTTTTTTGAGACTCACAAATCATATATATTTGAAAATTGCAAGAATGAATGTAAAAATTAAATTTTGAATAAATCTGTGTTTTTTTTTTCCTTTTTTTAATTTATTTGTTTTGTTTTTTTAAATGAATTTTTGAGGAAATCCCTGTTTTACATGCCACCATAGTAATTTTTTATTAGGAGCGGCGTGGTCTAGTGGATAGAGCGCTAGTCTGCTGTGCTCCGGGTCCTGGGTTCGAATCCCGGCTGTGGAGGATTATTTATTCTGTTGATTCGGTCGGGGTTCGACCCTAGGGTTTGGAGACCCTCCTGGGGCAGACCCAGCCTCTATAAAGTGGGTACCCAAATTAATTGGGGAAAAACCTGGCGGCTGAGCGCGATTAAGGCCTAATCGCCTCATTGCACTGCCGTTGGCCTTGAAACAGTACGAATCTCTATATGTACTGAGCCCAAGACCCTCCATGGGTTGTAGTGGTACAGGTTTTTAGTAATTTTTTATTAAACATGTAAGGATTTTTTTTTTTCCTCAGTTTTCTTTTCTGTAGCTTCAGCATTTTATAATATTAGTACTAATCATATTAACGTTTTTATTAATTAAAATAATGCAGGGACTGCTCAACTTCCCTGCATTCTTCCTGCCCAAGCTGTTTTTGAAATAGTTTTACAACTGCGTACTTTTTTTATGATGAAGAAGTTAGTTCTAAACTTTTATCTGTATCGTTTATATGGATTTATTATATTTAGTAAAGTTAATTGGAAGAAATATGTTCTGATTTCAGTTACTCAACTAGCTTAGTGTTATTATTTTTACTTATCTATATATGAAATATATAGTAAGGGACAGTATTGCGATTGTGAAAATTTTCGATTTCCAGTTTTCGACGGTTATACACGTTTGAGAGTCTCCTGATTCCAAGAGACCAAGGCCCGAAAAAAGGTCTGTGTGTAGTAAGTCTATCGCAAAAGCGAAAAGTCGTACGAAATTTAATATTTAAGACAACTATACATCCGAGACGTTACAGCATTTTTTCCCACTAAAATCGACAGACCGGAAGGGCTAATTTATAACATGCATTTTGTACTTTTTTACAATTTTCTTAAAAACGGCTTTTACGATTTTGATTAAACTCGCTATATTGATGTAAAATTTAATGGACTTTAATATTATGTTTGTTTCATTTTGATGAAAATAGTCTGACAGGGTTTAAATGCCGATATTTAAAATTGTATACCTCTAAACTACCTTTTAATTTTGTACATCCCAAAAGATTAACCATATTATCTTAATGAAATCTACTGTGCTCCGGGGCCTGGGTTTGAATCCCGGTTGTGACGGAATATCCTGTTATTTCAGCCGGGAGGCGTGGGATCAAGGGGTACGGAGACCCTCCTGGGGCAGACCCAGCCTCTATAAAGTGGGTACCTAAAAATGAGGGGAAAACCTGGCGGCTGATCCTGATCTCGGCCGAATCACCTCATAGCGCGGCCGTTGGCCTTGAAACAGTACGAATCTCTATATGTACTGTGCTCAAGACTCTTCATGGTTTGTAGTGACACAGAATTTTTTTTTTTTTTTTTATTAAAAGAACAGTAATACGGACGTATAATATAATCGTTGGAAAGAGAAAGATTTTAGGAAAAATATCCTCTTTACAAAAAGAGGTAAAAGGTTAATTACTGGTTAACAATTTAATATACTTATATTGTTTAATCTAAATCATATGTTTCCATCGAAAATGAATGCAAGTTTTCTTAAAATCAACTTAAAATATTTTTAAAATTGAAGTATATTTAATACTTTTTAAAACCGTGTGCTGCTTGCACAAGATGGTTTGAAAAAAAAACCGATTTTAATTACAGATAAAGGAGAATTTCACTAAAAATCACTCTCCTACGACATATAGATGGTTATTAAAGTATTTATTAAAAAATAAGTAATATAATCAGGACTTCGTAGATCCACGCAAAAAAATAAACCCAATGATTTAAAACTCGGACTAAATGAAGAATAAACAATTTGTTTAAAAGTGATGGAGTATTCTCAGGACTTAATCTTCTGCCTAAGAGATTCGCGGTGTCGTGTTCTTCAATCTGGTGCTTAGGCACACACAATCAACTCTCATTATTCGTTGGAGATATTGTTTCATGTTTAGAGTGGATAGGATTTCATGATCGCTTATAATTTAAAGTATATAAAACAAATTTAAAAATTTTATTAAATTTAATGAAATAAAATAGATCAATTTGAATTAAATAAGACCTACACAAAAATAACATTATTTTAGAAACATTCCGAATCCTTTAATTTCACGAATTCGTTTATGTTTAGAAGGGACAAAATTTCATAAGTGTTTCTCTTTCAGTTTATACTTAAACAAATAAACGGACCACATTATAAATATAAACGAATAAAACTTCCATTTCTAGAAAAAGTTTGCCAAAAAAACACTTTGCTATCCGAGCACAGAAGTAATAATTAATTGACTGGTGACCGTTTCGGTCATGTTCGTAAAAAAAAAAAAAAAAAATGATATAAATAAATAAATATATATATATATATATATATATATATATATATATATATATATATATATATATATATATATATATATATATGATATGATGATGATATATAAATAAATGTTTGATTAAATCTTATATCCTTTTCTATCATAATACATGGGATTGTATATATTCTTGCGTTTGACAATTACATGTGAAACACAGACAATTGGGTAAAACGCACCAGTAGTTAACTATTTGCTTGTAAGGTGTCATTTGAACCTTTCTAAAGAAATGTAAATAATTTAAAAGTAATAAAATTGGGTAAATGTATGTTTTAAAGAATTATTACTGAATTCATACTGAGACCAGAGTAGTTGACAGTAGTAATTAATGTCAATCTATAGTAGGCATCAAGGGAAACATTTTTTCATAACAAATTGTTCTAAACATAACGCCCTTCTATTCCTAAATTCACGGTTTCAAAAAAGGCAGTTTGTCCTAAGTATTTTTGATGGGAATTTATGCCATCCTTCGAAGATTTGTTAAGGTGAACACGAGCCTGTGCGACATAAGGTCCTTGAGATCCTTATCCTTATTAAACCTGAATTGGAAAAAATTAGCAATCCCGCTGCAGCTTCGTCCATTTAGCCACAGTAGCATAAAGTAATGTAATATGAATAAATGTAAATGTAATATGTTATGACATCTACTAATATTGATGTTCGTGCAACTAAATATACTAAAGTACATTTCATTATAAACATAGATATATTCAGCAAGATAGATATGAAATCAAATAGAAAAAAATCATCTTTTAGTAATAAGAGATCGATCAGATAATGAGAACGATATGTCCATTGTTTGTTCCAAAAACAAAATGCGCTCGTATTTCCGATATGTCAGATTTTTTTGTATTTTTCAATTTTTATATTTATTGTTGTATAATGTTTTGAACGAGCAGCATAAGTTCTTAACAGATTTTTTCTATTGTACTGTTTTATAATCGAGAAAAAACTACATCGTTATTATTATAAAAAATACTACGGCTTTTATCTTATCATCGAGAGCTAATTGTTAACTATATAAAAGTCGCTATTCAGTTATTTATATTTCCTTCACTTATCTATAATACAAGATGCTAAAACTTCGGTGCCTTACACCTCCACGAAGCGACAGTGGCACGTTTCGCCACCACGTTCTTATCGGTTCCTCTGTCATTACCTTTAATGTTCGAGAAGATTAGCCCCCGATCTGACCTGAGATAGATCATTTCATAATCTTTCAAGCAGGGCCTTGATACAGTATTTGATTTATGGTCCTTAGGCAACTACCTTAATGGATGCATGGATTAAGGTCGAGCTCAGACTACTTAACTGGATAGGAAAATAATATGGAATACGAAGAAATTTGCAAATTTATATAAATGATATAAGAATGGATATGTGGGGTAGTTCGGCCGAGTGGGTTGACGCATTTTGCCGTGATCGTGTGTGACGAATGCTTGTTCTACAAGCAACCTGATAACCAAAAACATGAATAAAATAAATTGATTGGTAATTCGTGTCTTAGTGCCGAGGGGGTGAGGGGAGTTTAACTGTGGCATGAATCCCCTTTCTTTAACTTTCAGGCCGAGAAAACCCCCATGGTGTCTAAAAAGGCGAGGCTGGTGTGAACAGAATAAAAGAAATATCCAAAAATAAAAGGATGATTTGACATCTATAATAAAGGATGCAAAGCAACACGCTTAATATCAAAAATTTAATGGTGTAGTTTATATCCAATGGATTTTTAAAATGATAAAATTAACAAAAATTGTTTGTATCGGTGTACCACATGAGATAAAAAAATTAATACTGCACACGAAATAAAAACACCTCAGTTATCAGCCAAAATATTCGGTTATGTACTTTTGTAATATATAATATATCCAATAACTGCCATCGTGGTTCACTTACTGAATATCATTTTATAAAATATCATTGAGTGTTAATCCCTATTCACCCCACTTCACAATGATAATCTTCTTGGCCTATGGAAGGTAGATAGATTTTTTAGAAGAAACAACTAATATTTTGTTTTTTTATTTACTGAGTTATAAAAATTTCAAACAACGGATTCAAAAGGGGTTAATTCTTTTCTAATAAGCGATAGATCTAGCTTTGTCAATTTACAGGATATTATTTTATGCCATTTATAAGGATTTATAAATTTATACACAGGTAATCGATGCCGTTAATCGAAACCAAATTAAAAGTTTTGATTTTTTTTTTTTTTTTTTTTTTTTTTACACAGCTTCTATTATAAAGTTTATTTTTTGAATATTTACTTAAATTTAATAAAACGGAGCAGAGCTAGAGGGGCTTCGAATTATTCTCGTATTCAATCCTTACAATCCAAAATCCTTAACGCTCCTTACTTTGTCACTAATAAGCTCATTCATAAAGACCTTAATGTTCCATATGCTACTGAATTTGTCAGAACCAGGTATCAACTATTCCATGAAAAACTCCATTTCCACTCTTATCCACTAGTTTCTATCCTATCATCCTTTTCGATTCCTGATAAACCTCCGAGGAGTCTGAAACGATGATGGTTTCGAGACCTTCTAGGTTAGAATATTGTTAGAGTGATGGCAATGGGTATCGTCTCTATATGTATTTCATGTCAGTTTAATATGTCCTTCACATTTACTTGATGTACATAATACAGTTGTAAAGATCAATAAATACGTTTTAAAAAAATAATAAAGTTACAAATAATAAGTACCTATTGATTTAAAACAGTGCTTATATTCATCACTCATCACATAAATTTAGGACTAAAGTCGTCCATGGTCATCTTAAGTTGTTAATTATCTTAATAAAGATAACGGTTCTTATTACCCAAGACTAATTGTATACCTGTGCCAAGTTTTAAGAAAATCCAAAACGATGTTTAGTGCTTAATCTGATTCCTCATTATTCATATTTTTTGAAAACCATAAAGTATACAAAATATCTGAATGTAATATTGTTAGATACAAGATCCAGATGCATTGTATAGCTTTGGGATTTTTATTTTTTTTTAATAGGAGTTTAAGGTTGTAGCTAATTCTTTATTTATCCTTTAAAGTAACAAATGCACCTTGCCTTGTATTTTACTTCTTTATTCTAGATAAATGATTAATTAGGTAGTTAGTTAGTATGTGAAATAGCGTTTCAAGCAATCGTGCTATACGTGCTAAGTATATAGATATTTTAGGATAGGGACTTTTTCCCTTTTCTTTCCTGTGAGTTCAACACTGCCTTCAGCTGACTCCAACACTGGTTGGTTGGAAGAAACATGCAATTTATTGACATCCGTGCTGTGATAATTATTGACGGAAGAAGGTCGTAAGTAAGTGTTGATGAAGTGGGAGGTGAAGTCAGAAGAAAAAGAGGATCCTAGTTACAAATACTGGACGACGTGACAGCGGACAAGGATGCGGACAGAGACAAACTTGTATCGGATACTAAAGGCCCACTATTTCAGGCTGATAGAGAGAGTAGCCGCTATGCAGATGGCTCCGCTGACTTATGCCAGCCTCTTGTTGGGCCTTTGTCCGCTAATGATGGAACAGGCCGTAAATATCTGCGACGCTCCGTCGTCTTCGCCCCGTCGTCGTGTTTTTTCATCCCGTCCGCCCTCGAGCTAATGGTTCCGCCCACTCGGCGATCCTGATTGGAATATACTAGCATGCCTTATTACTCAAAATAAAAATAATACTTTTTTATATTGTATATTTTGAACTTTCTGAGTCATATCCTATTCACCAAATTTATATATGTGAGAGCACATGTTACAGTTGTCAAAACTCAAAAACATTCATAACACCATCTTTAAATATTTACATTCTAGTATGAGTAGATGGAATATGATAATCCTAGCGATATCATGGAAACAACTATGTGAAAATATGCCTTAAAAATCTACTCACTCCACATTCCTATTAACTTACAACTCTCCATATCCTCACATCCTTTTCTGGTTTCTTGTACGTTGGAGATCGATGTCGTCTGAAAATGACGGATTGTTCTGAAGAAGTTTTGTGAAGAGCAACAAGAAACAATGTTACAGTGTTATGCCTAATAAAATTGTCCGTTTGTTTATTTTAGTTAACGTCCCTTTATGTTGCTGTTACTAATCGGACGATGCTACAGTGGTAGTCCTAAATTTTTGCCTATTCAGGCTTAATTAGGATAGGGATCTTTAAAGAGTACCTGATATCGCACAGGCTCGGGACCACCTTTTAATCTCCCCTCCGAAATGCGGCATAACTAAGGAATTTTACTCCCACTAAAATCCTGATGCCTCGCGCGGATCTCATTACCGCGTATGGGGAGCGTCCCACGGGTGGCGGATGTGGGGATGGTCGGTGGAATTTCCTCGGAAGATCCTCCCGGCCTAAGTCCGATGGACTCGCTGACCAACAATGAGAGCGGCCCTCCAGGCTTGCTGGAGGGTGTGACGTAGGTTCGAACGCCCTACTCACATATTTTAGTTCACAAAATACCACAAACAGTCATGGATTCCTCTGAGGTAAAACGCCCATTATCCGGAAGTAAACTAGTCCCCCGTTCGGGTCTCCGGGTGGGGACTGCTTCGGAGGAATCTAGGCGCAAGATGAAAAGTAGAGATCTAACAATAGGGACGTGGAACGTTAGAAGTTTAAATACGGCAGGTGGGTTAAAGTCGGTCGCGAATGAAGTTAAGGGGTACCATTTAGATATCGTTGCATTACAAGAGGTTCGCTGGCCAGGGGAGGGTTCGTTAACAGAAGGAAAGTACACGATTTGGTACGGGGGGAGCGTTAATTATTGTTTAGGTACTGGTTTTCTGATTAGGAATAGATTTCTTTCCGCATTACGGGATGTACAGTTCTTTAGTGAAAGAATATAGGTTGCTATATTTCAGGGTCGTTGGTCTAAAATCGCGTTTATAAACATTCATTCTCCCACCGAAGATAGTGATGATGAAGTAAAATGCGAATTTTATGATAAACTAGAGTCGGTTTACGATAAGTTACCGCGAAATTACATTAAAATAATACTAGGTGACGCGAACGCAAAGGTTGGAAGGGAAGAATTATATCGTCCTACAATCGGTAAAGAAAGTTTGCACGAATACAGTAATGATAATGGGACCCGACTAATAAACTTCGTCATTTCGAAAAACCTAATAATCAAAAGTACTACGTTTAAACATAAGGATATTCATAAGTATACGTGGACATCGCCGGATGGACAAACGCGGAATCAAATCGATCATGTTTTAATACAAAACAGATGGCAAAGTAGTATAATTAACGTGAGATCGTATCGTGGTGCGGAATGCGGTTCTGATCATGAATTAGTAATCGCGAAACTTCGACAAAAACTAAATACAAACAAGAGAACACCGAACTATATTCATCCCGAGAATTTTGACGTTGTTAAATTGAACAACCCCGAAATTAGAAAACAATTCGCGATAGAAGTAAAAAATAGGTTCGATGCTTTGGAATCTTCAGACGAGGAACAAGAAGATGTAAACAAATTATGGGAAGGGATTAGGGATAATATTAAAGAGGTCGGTAACTTATGTCTTGGGAAAATCGAAAATAAAAAGAACAAACCTTGGTTCGACAGGGATTGTCAAAATATGTGTGAAAAAAGAAAAACCGCTAAACTGAATTCCTTAAATAATCCAAGAGATAATAATGTCGCTTACTTTCGGTTAGTAAAAAACGAAACTTCAAAATTCTTAAAAAATAAGGAAAGAGAGTATCTTAAAGGCAAAATAATAGAAATAGAAAAACACAGGAGCGAAAATAATGTAAGAGAGATGTACAAAGGTATAAACAAATCGCGTAAAAGATTTGAACCTCTATTGAATGGGGTTAAAGATGCGAATAACAACATAATTGCGGATCCGACTGAGATATTAAATAAATTTAAACAACACTTTGACGGCATCTTAAATACGGAAAATAATAATCAATCTCCTCCCTCTGAATACCAGAGCGCTGAACCATGGGTAGACGCACCGAGTAAAGAGGAAGTTGAAATGGCGATAGGAAAATTAAAACGGTATAAAGCTGCAGGAAATGATAATATCACGAGTGAATTAATCAAAGCGTGTGGAGAAGCGGGCGTTTCCAAATTACATGTTTTAGTTAAAAAGATCTGGGAAAATGAAAAAATACCCGAAGAATGGAAAGAATCAATACTTATTCCGATTCACAAAAAAGGACCGAGGACGGATTGTAACAACTATCGTGGGATCTCTCTTCTCCCTGTATGCTATAAAATATTCTCGTCAATACTAACTAGCCGAATCACGGAATACGCTGAGGAAATTATCGGAGACTACCAATCTGGTTTTAGGCGGAATCGCTCGACTATTGATCAAATATTTTCCTTACGTCAAATATTAGAGAAGAAGCTGGAATACAACGGTGTAGTCCATCAACTTTATATAGACTTTAAAAAGGCTTATGATTCCATAGACCGTCAAAAGCTTTATAACATCATGATTTAACAGGGGATACCTAAAAAGTTAGTAAACCTAGTAGAGATGTATTTGTCGGAAACATTTCATAAAGTTAGAATCGGTCATAATTACTCCGAGAGATTTGAGGTGCGATCGGGTTTGAAACAGGGTGACTCCCTTTCACCTGTTTTGTTTAATATAGCCTTAGAATATGTTATAGAAAAGATGATGTGTACCGAGAAAGGCTTAAATATGGGTGACAAGATTCCGGTTTTGGGGTATGCCGATGATTTGGTACTGCTAGGTGAAGACACGGAAACTATACAACTAAATACAAGTGTGTTAATAAAAACCGGTAAAGAAATAGGTCTTGAATTAAATACCGATAAGACGAAATATATGATTAGTTGCAGAAATGGTAGCGATCTTGATGATATTAATATTTCAGGTCATACTTTTGAACACGTAGAGAAATTCAAGTATTTAGGTTCAATGATAACAAGAAAAAATGAAATCCAGGAAGAAATAAAGTCCCGGTTAAAGGTGGGAAATGCGTGTTATTATTCAGTTGCTAAATTACTTAGCTCGCGGCTTCTGTCTAAAAACTTAAAGGTTAGAATTTATAAAACTATTATTCTTCCAACGGTTCTTTACGGATGCGAAACGTGGCCGCTTACTTTGAAGGATGAACAACGGCTTAAGGTTTTCGAGAATAAAGTACTGCGTAAAATATTTGGTCCGAAGAGAGATGAGGCCACTGGGGAGTTTAGAAGGTTGCACAACGCGGAATTGCGGAGTTTGTACCCTGTGAATATAATTGAGTTGATAGCATCGCGGAGACTCAAATGGGCGCGTAAAGTTGTTGGGCTTAGTGAGGAACGGATTCCGAGAAAGTTGGTATTCGCTGAACCGACTGGTAGGCGTCCGAAAGGTAGGCCGAAGCGTCGATGGGAGGATTGCATTAAGACTGATCTCGGGGGCTTGGGCTTGACCGGTGAACATTGGACGAGTCTGTGCAGGCGAAGTTTGGTGGTATCGGCATCGAACCTTCGGGTTCGGTAAGCCTATTATTATTATTATTATAAAATCCTGATGAAATTGTTTCGTTACAGTTTCTCTAAGAAATATTACATTTTGGTTTTAAAATGCATTTATTAACGCTTAGCTAATAATTTTTATGTCGGTGTTTTCTTCATCAGTATACTTCTGTTTTCTCACTAAATAAGATTGAGAAGCCTTGAAATTTTTTGATATGGGAACATGGGCAACCGGCAAAAAAAAATCGGATATAACTGATCAATTAAAAAATGTATACCGTATAAGGAAAAATAATAAAAAATATATTTCTAAAGACATTTGCAAAGAGTGATTGCAATAATACTAAAATACTGTACACAGAATCTTATTTATAAAATACAAAAAGGCTGAAGCGAAATAAACAAATACCACTTGTAGACTTAGCAATGACCGTAAAGTTAAATAAAATTTGTTCAATTTCGTTAGAAAAATATGATCTAGATCAAGTAATATAACAACGCTAAATTTTTGCGTGTATGCTCTATTTGTCACTTTACATTATATGAAAGGTATTAAAGGTCAATAAATTTTACATCGATATAACGATTTTAATCAAAATCATTAGAGCCATTTTTAGAATATCGTAAAAATGGTGCAAAATGCATGAAATTAAATACCACTTTCGGTCAGCCGATTTTGATTTAGACGTTACTGTAACATCTCAGTTGTATAGTAGTCTTAAATATTAAATTTCAATTCCCTACGAATTTTCGTTTTTTAGCTAGCGTATCACACACACACACAAACCTTTGCAGGACTTGGTTATTGGATTCAGGGAACCCTAAAACGTCTATTCCTGTTGGAAACTGTAATTCAAAAATTTTCACTATCGCAATACTTCCCTTACTTTATATTTCATATATAGGTGAATGAAAGCAAAAACAGTGTTTGATTTAACTCATTGTAAGTGATTTAGAAACCAATGGATATAACGCTATAGTTGGTAACTAATGCAAAATGCTGAAGCTAAATAATCATTTTCACTTAACCAGGAATTTCAATTGTTCTTGTTGTTTACTCAATTTTCGTCAAAATTAACGCAAACCTTCCTTAAACTGAAAATTAAAAATATCGATGAAACAAGATATTTTCTTCCTTTAAACTGAAATAGTTTTAGTAAAGATAAGTTATACTAAATTTTTATTTTAAAATTGTATCCTTCTTAAACAAAACATCAACCGCAGTCTAGGTACACCCTTTCGGGTATGGTGTGTACCATCTCCTTCTTGCTGATGGTTTAACCGATAATTGTTTTACCTTTTCCGTTCGGGCCCTGAGGGCCGAGGAATTTCTCCTCTTGGAATCCCCTCATTGTCCCGACATTCCTCCTCTTCAATTGCAGCGATTAAAGGATACGTCGACGGTTTCTTTGTCCTCTCTGCCAGCCGTCCAATAAGGGATCCACCACTCGGCCAAATCGGGTCGGTTTTTTATTCTTAGACCATCGTCTAAGACATCTCCTCTTCACGATAGTTCTCTGAAATCTAAATAAATAGCGAGAAAATCTTAAAAGAATGAAGAATTAAGAAGTTATATTGATTTAATAGTTTTCACGGATATTTTGTCCTGATTGTCTTCCTGATTGTCCTGACATTCTTCTATACCAAAGGTCGCGGGTTCTAACCCGGAAGATGGCTATTGCATATTTTTCCCAACTAAATGCTAGCCACTGCGCCACAGATGACCCATAATTGATATAATAAGATCATAAGGATGCAGCATGCCCAGGACGCGGTTTCAAACACGGCAGATGGTCTCAGAATTTTAAAGGTACTAAAACATAGTCAGTGATTTCGTCCATCGGAAGGGATGTGAAAAATCATAAAGAGGGTTGACAAAATGAGGAATTTAGTGGTAAACAAAACAAAATATCTAATATTGATTTGCTGGGTTTAAACCCGCAACATTTGGCATAGAACGCTGTTATGCAATGACAGGTGACTTTTGATATATTTATATAATAAGGAATCCTTAATTCCTTAATACTTTAGTAGGTATTACTTTTATTACTATTGTTCATTTTGTAACAAATTGTAATATTTCTGAATAAATAAATAAACTTTAGTAGAAGATATGAAAGAAATATCCAAGTGTCATCTGCCTGGTTTGACCCCGCGATCTTTGGTATAGAAGGCTTTTATAATAACCTACTGCACCGCACCACAGATGATTCTTGATAGATTTATATAATAATAGGTTAAGGGTTCAATATGCCCTAGGTCTCGGATTTATTGAATTTATTGATATTTCTTATTTTGGTTAGTGATTATTAACATGATTGATAAAATTTGTTGTATGTTTCTGTGTGGTGTTAGCTTCATGAACTAAAAAGCAGGAAAGAACAGAACCATAGTTAATTGTTGGCTAACTAAACAACTACTACTACTAACTCGCAGTGTAAATTAAATCCACGATAAAATAATATTTCTAATAAGTTTATTAATGGATTCATATCCTAGACCTGAAGAAGATGCAAATATGAAAATAACACTGCATAATATTTCTTAAAACTAAAAAGTCTCAACGGTAAGTTTTACGCAAACTAGCCTTGTCTACTAATTTATTACTAGTCTCTTGTTTGAAGTATTCTTCCGCCAACCGGCAGAGGTAATTTAATCGCTATAATGGATTATTGGTAGTATTCGATTATAGATAGGTTTAACTCGGTTTTTAGAATACAAAGGAGTGAACGTTTTTACTGTAAACTAAGTTTTTATCCTGTAAATTTGCCATTAGATGTTTAGTTTTAAAAAAATCCAATCAAATTATTTATTCATCCGATCCTTGCAATCCAAAATCCTAAATTATCTTTATTTTGTCACAATTAAAATATCCATTTGTTGGAGACAGTCAGAAATAGATATATCTCCTTTTATATAAGGTGTAAGATTCTTTTAGGTGAAGGTCAATTTCTATGAATAAAATTGGAGGCTGATTTCTACTTCAACACTCTTTTATTGTAAATAATTGCACAACGTTTCGGCCACATCTTCAGGTGCAATGGAACTAATTTGATCTAATGTGAGTAGATGCTTCCAAGCCAAAGCCTCGTGTCTAAATCCTAATACGTCTATACATATACTTCCTTTTATTTCGAGCATACTTGTTCGTACATTTTCATCTTCATTTCTTTCCGATTATCCTCCAAGGCTCCTAAATCTGGCATTGGAATCTTCTAATTTGAATAAGTGCTACTGTGGAAGTTTATTCACGAAACTATATAACGCCCATAATTATATTGTAGGTCCTTTACTTGTAGTATTTATTTCAAACCCAGTTTTGAATATTATTACTTTTTCTTTTATTTTTTTAACCTGCATTTTCAATAATCATCTTTGTATATGACCAAAAAAAAAAAAAAAAAAAAAAAAAAAAAATTACCCCTGCTCAAAATTTGAGAGCTTACGTTTCAAGATACGTAGAATTCGAATAGCGAATAAAACAAAATCCATTTGTCCGCCGTCCGCCGTCCTCGGCATTTCTTCTAAACTACTGGACCAATTTTTTTTTTTTTTAATTCGCCACAAAAATACTAGTCTATTCAACGATGATCTTAACCCCTAGACGTTGATATCAGCTGGTTAGTTTTGAAAAAGAGGCCGATTAAAAGGATTTTATTCAATAACTCAGTTATTTTCGAAGAAAGAAAAAAAATTCATTATTGTTTTTTAACCGAAAAAATTGAGATTTGTCACATAAATACGCTTATAACTCAGTTATTTTTGACGATATAGAAAAGTATGTAGAGTATTTTAGAATCAGTAAAGAATGAAAATCGAAAGAAAAGAAAAGGAAATAGTAACGCAGTCCTGTATAAATGCTTTTGGTTTATTATTTTCGATAATCAACCTTTGTAATCAACCCCAAAAAAAAAAAAAAAAAAAAAATTACCCCTGCTCAAAATTTGAGAGCTTACGTTTTAAGATGAGTAGAAATCCGAATAATGAATAAAATTAAAATCCGTTTCTCCTCATATATAAATAAATAAACTCCTTTATTGCTTTCAGTGTCGTTTTATAGAGAATTAAATTTTGGACCAAATGAAAAAAGAATTATTGAATTTGGTTTACAACTAGCTTAGAAATTGCGTTTTGAAATCAATGGTAGTGTTATGATATGATGCTTTGAATGAGTGCTTTTCATATTACTTAATTGCGTATCAGCAGCTATTTAAACAGTTATACCCTATTATTGTTATTTGGAAATAATAAACAATGTCTAATAATTTGTTATGATTTGATGCTTTGAATCAGTGCTTTTCATATTACTTAATTGCATATCAACAGACATATTAACAGTTATACCCTAATATTGTTATTTGGAAATAATAAACCATTTTGTAATTATAATTGCACGTTTTGTTTAAATGACATCAAATAGACGTAACTTGAAACTTTCATAGAACTGCAGAAACGTAACAACACCATACAAGCTGACCCCATTTATTTCTTACTATTGCACTTATTTCTTGACAAATTGAAAAGAAAACTATTAGTAATTAAAAATAGACAAAAGGGTAGTTTTCATTTCTACATAGCCTAGTAGGGGTTGTAGAGGCCTAAGGGAGAAAAGATACCTTCACGTGAGAAACCACTCTGAAGTGGACCTTTGATGTACCAACACTAACAGGCAGATCAAAGCTAGGCTCTTAGCCTGGGTGGTATTTACACACCCGGTTGTACTCCTTAGTCTTCCAGGGGGAGAGCTTCTGTCCTAGCATAGCAATGGTCTTCTACGGTAATTGGACCAAAGCAAGGCAGTATCTGGGACTTATGAAAGTTGTGTGTGGATACATAATTATTTATTAGAGTTACAGCGAAGATATAATCGTATAAAACATCTATCTCGACAAAGTAACTAATGAAAATGCGTACATCTCGGGCAGAAAATCGTCCATTTTGAAATATTATCACTTAATCTAGTAGCTCTCATGTAACGCCCATATAATCTTTAACTTCTTCCAGATTCTTAACGAAAATCTATGATTGACAATTTATATTTAAATAACTTATTTTGGTTGTCTGCAAATATTTTATCTAAAGCATAGAAAGCTTCATTTCTGATGATGCAAAGTAAATTTTCGTTGTCGTAATTGGTTTTTCATTACAACAACATTATAGTCCTAATCCTAATATTTGATTTTAATACAAATAAATTTATAGAATAATGTGGGCGAAATCCCTCAGTGAAGAAAAAATTGCTGAATTATTGAATCCAAATTACTCATCGCTATAGACATGTCAATGCCAGCCTGCGTCACTCATTCTAATATTTATCCTGTATACAAGTATATGTTTTCTTTATTGACTTTTGATATTGTCAATTTCTTACTGTGTACTATGTTATGTTTCTTTATACTGCTTATTATGCAATTCAATCTTGTATTTACTTGCCTTAATTTTATATCTTGTATATATGAATTTGTATTCTTCATTGCTTTTGGTTTAGTCAATTACTGTTTATTTTGGTATACTGTTTTACTGTTTCTTATAATTGTTTTTTGTATTAATAAGGTATTCTGTAATTCAATTTTATATTTGCATGCCTTAATTTTATATATTGTATATATGTATATGTATTCCTTATAGCTTTTAAGCTTAGTCAATCACTGCTTCATACTGTGTACTGTGTCACTTTTTCTTTATGATTGTATTTTATACTCCTTATGTATTATATAGTTTTTTTTTTGTATGTAGTGTGTTACTGTTTCTTTATAAAATTGTGTTATATTATTCAAGTATTGTATTGTACCATACTGTGTACTGTTACTATTTGTTATTGTACTTTAACTGAATTGCCGCAGGGGAACTCCTTTCCCACACACGGGCTCGCCTTAGTGGGATAGTGACTTTTACTTGCACTGTAATATGTCTGTATTTTGATTTAAATAAAGAAGTTAAAAGAGAAAAAAAACAATCATTAATTTTCTGATAGGGAAGTATCAAAAAGGGTCAATTAGTTGATTCAATAATTAGTTCTAAATTTCAAAGCTGTAAATAGCCAATTTAAAAAAAAACAATCTTTCGAAATAGCATTTATAAAAACTGAATTAACATTAAGGAAACGAAAGCGGGCATATTGAGTAAAATGACTAATGCTTAACAAGAATATTTCATTAAGGGAAATATATATTTAATTTTAAAATTGAATATGTATATTTAAAAATATCTAATGTGCATCTAAGGTAGGAATTAGTATTCAGTAACCTTCTAGTGAAATCAAATATGACTCGATGGCCTTGCAGTTACTCAAAAAGGAATTTCTTATGCTTCAATGATCATATTGGATAAGATTTAATCTTAATTCATCTGATGTCAGATAATTGTATGTTATCAGTGGCCGTATGAAATTTAATAACTTAAATCGTTTATATAAACTCAACATTAATTGAATAAATAACGTTCTATCTATTGCTTGAGATATCTAAGAACTACTTGAAATAATAAATAAAAATCTTTCGCACGACTATCTGTCATCATTGTAACAGATAGTAAAATGATTGATGCATTGTTGTGACTTTCACATCTATCTATTAGTGTTATATTACATCATTAACGGAATAATGCTATATTTAAGATGCTTTGGTACTTGGAAAATTAAAATATTTTTTTTTCCTTTTATTTAAGATTGTCAGAATATTGAAATATAAAAAATAAATAAAATATGCATAACAAAGGAAGTTAGGGAACATAAATTTCTTTTCTTTCTCCTTTATTCGTATTTCTCAATGTATTTTAAGACGTTTATCATAATCAAAGTTTACTCTTGGGATATAAGAATCCATGGATTTACAAAAACCAAGAAAAACATTAATTAAAAAAAAGAATTTACATTAAACATGAAAATAAATATATGAGCAAATATAATAATAGTAAACGATCAAGATAAATAAACTTCAAGTTAGGTTAAAGATAAAATGAATCATCTAGATTCACAAATGTATAAAATTCATATTCTATCCTGAACACCCTGAATGACGCTTACAAGATCCTTGTAGTAAATTATAGTCTCAAAACGCCGAAACTCTAATATGTTATTGTATTTTGATTTATTATTTAGTAATAATGAAACTTTGCAGTTGACCCAAAAAAAAAAAAAAATAAATAAATAAAAATACCACAACCCTCAAAATGTAAGTGTCCACAATCCAAGATGTGTAGAGCACGAATAACGTATGCAAACTTTTCTTTCCACCGTGCGAATTAATGAATAAATTAAGACAAAAATCATTAAAATCTGTTCAGACATAGCAGATATAAGCGATTTGAAATTAGCATTGGTGATAGGACATTTCCCTTCGAATCATTTATTGCTCTTCATTTTAGTTAATAGCCTTGAACAGAAGAAGAAGCATCTATATAAACAATTATACCCAAATATAATTATTTGGATATGACAAACCATTGTGTAATAAAAGACTGCTGCTTTGAGGAACGCAATGGCTGGCCAAAATGGATGTCTAAGGCTACTGTGATAACCACTACGCCACACTTGCCATTAGAATTGCCATTAAATGTAATATACTGGAACCTCTCAAGTTATTTTATTTTATTAGAAGAAAATGGTAAAGTATAAAGGAAAATGGTAAAGAAGATGCAACAAATTAATTCACGATTCCAAAACTATATTATTATTACTTTTTCATTTTATAAACAACACCCTACAAAATGATAGGCGAGAGATCTTATAAATATAATAAATCTAAAATTTAAACACATAAATTTCTTTCAAGTTTATGTAATTATATTAAACATTATTTTAATATGATTTTGTTATTTACTTATTAATTTTAGTTGATATATTTTTAAGAAGTAAAAATGTGCTCATAAATTTATTTTATTTGTAACGCACATTCTTTTGTGATAAATATGTTCCATTTCTGTATCCTATGTTCCAGCAAAACAAGTTAAAAAAAAATTACACTTGTATTTTTCTGCTTCCCCTTCATATTGACTATGGCTTTCGTGGCTTTGTTTGTCAGGTAAATATAAATACTGTGATGACTACGGTATTGCATTCTCATCCTGGAGCTTAATTCTAAGTAGTGGGAATTATATAATAATGCTTGTTTCAGGCGGAACATTTGTCTCTAGCCATGCATATAACATCGGGAATTCATCTGCTGACAGCAGAGGATCCAGGCCACCCAAATGGACAGCTATAAATCCGATAGACGACCCGCCAAGAGAGAGTTATCGGGGCGGTTTTAGTTAACTTATTAAAAATCAATGAGAGCGGGGGTGACCGCTGGTGGTAATGGACCACAATCCCTCTAATGACCATCAGCTGGTTCCCACAACTATCAATAATACAGCTGCCGTTACAATGCTCACAATGGACAACGGATTTCGGCACCCGACTGTCTCCGTCGGTGACTGAAAGCCTTCCGTCAGCCCGGACAATGTCGTCCAACCGACCGCGCTTCCCCACTGCCCAATCCTCTCCGGTTACGCTTAATCGTCTACAGTTGTTAAAAGTTCGTCCATCTCAACTTATATCATATTATACTTGTTCATAAAAGAATAACGAAAGAAAAAAAAATCATCTTATAAAACAAAATAATCTTTATTCAAAGATTTACAAACTGACAAAAGGTTTACAAATCATTTCGGATGAGTCATCCTTACAATCAGTAAAATATTTTTGTTTTTTGGTAATTATAGTACATTAGCCTAAAGTTGAAAATGGAATATTTGTGAATATTTAAAACCCATAGACACGCTTTGCTGTCTCTGCATTAGTAGGGAAGATTTTCATTCGGTGAATGTACAACTAGATTAGTTAGTTAACAAATCATGTTAGCAGCTCCCTTGATTAAGAGAAACGTATATTACTTTCACTTATGTATATATGAAGTACATAGTAAGGAAATGTATTGCGATCGTAAAAATATTTGTATTCCCGTTGTCAACGAAACACGTTTTAGGGACCCATGCTTCCAAATAGCCAAGTAGGGTAAAACTTACTGTTTCCGCCTATGTGTGTGGTATGTCTAGCACGAAAGCGAAAAGTTGTACAAAACTGAAATTTTATGACAAAGGTACGCACATCTCGCGCTTTCATTATACTACAGAAGCTAATAAAATAACTTGAAATTAATTAATGAAAATAATATTGTAAATAAACAACTTTAGCAATACCACTCCCTTGTTTATGATACAGAAGAAAATTCCTAAAACGTTTCATATTTAATATTTATTTATTATTCGCTTTCTTTAAAATCTGAATTTTTTACGTAAAATATTAGTGAAAAATCAACCTCTTTAATCCAAATTCGACTCATCACCGTAATATGACTCCTTACAGTTTCCGCAGTTTTTTTGCAAAAAATTTTCCAATCAATCCTTTAACCTTAGAAGTTAAATATGGAAACGATGATCGGTGCTATAATGAGTCACACTATCAGCTTTCCATAATCCCGGTACCGGGCGTGGAGTCATCCCTGCGACCGGTTGTCCTTGTCCTAGGCTACTGGTTACCTCATACACTTCCATTCATTTCTTTTTTCTATCATCTATGACTACTTTTCCTTGTAAAATGGTAATTGGTTAGAAGAGGAGACCTTGATCATCGCTTGAACATGATTGCTTTTATGTCATTTTAATATTCATTCGAGAAGCCGCGATGGCCGGTGCGTCAATGTGTCAGTTTCAGAGTGCCAATTCAGAAAAGGTGCCAGTTTTTATTCAAGATGGGCGGGTTATTTTTATTTCATCGAGGTTCCTACAAAAGAACCTAGACCTTCTTACTGTGGATAGAAAATATAGTAGTTCTTACTAAAAGTGGAATATTTTTATATAAGGTTATTAAAATAAATATTCGAAATAGCACCTTGTTCTTTGCTTAAAACTTTCCCTGTAATGTATTAACATTTCATGCTGATTCGTTGATTAGTTTATCTCCATTTAGAAAAGTTTCATGTTACTTAAAATCAGTTTGATGTAAAGCGAGATAAAGGACTGTACTAACTGGTGATCCCGATCTTAAAAATTGCTTTTAATTCTTTATTTCACAGAGTTATCAAATCCTTAGAAATCTACTTGATTCTACCAAAAATTATGATGAAGGCTTGTAATAGCAAAGGCTTTAAAATGTTTCAACATTATAATACCTATCATTTTAACTGTTCCAAATGTTATATATTATTGGAATCAGTAACCAAAAATGAAATGTACTGTCAGTTAAATATATGAAAAAAATAATTCAGTACAATTTTTAAGATTAAGGAAGTATTTATTCCTCAGAATGTTCGATTAATTTATCTCAGGTCAAAAAGCTGATATCTTACACAACATTTTACAGTTTTTAAACCTGATCATAACGTTCTCCTACTTCGTTTACTATGGAATTATAGGAATACCGGCTAAGGACAAAAGAATTCGTTAGATTTTGACCAAAGGGTTAAACGGATAGTGAACCTCTTATAATATGGCTGTCTAGAAATATGAAATGTGGCATACATTGAACACTACTTATCCCAGTAATATTTTGAGAACCGACTACGGGAGGTAATTGTTCCAATGAATCAGAATCTGTTTGTCGAGCATTTTGGAATGATGGGTTCGCAGTCGTAATTTTTCCAAAATATATTAATGAATTTGTTCCTTATTAGGGATTTAGTCAGAAACAAGTGGCCTTCCATTCCCATATAAAAACAAAGAATTAACCAACACTTCGATATCAAGTATTTCACTAAGCATATATTGCATATTTTAGAGGATATTATTATGAAATATATGGTCCACAACAACATTAAAGAGAGAGACAAATTATATAACAAATTATATTATTCTATACACTGAAAATAGAGAACAATACATAACAGGAAAAGGCGTAGGAAAGGAATAGTCTCATACGCAACACTTCAGGTAACCAATATGTTCCGGTACTACACGAAGATACCTGTACCGACCTTTCCTAAGGTTCAACGGATTTGAGCTCGGAACGAATTACTTTTCCAGGTTTGGTCTCGCCTGTTAACAATTTTTGTTTGCGGAAATCAGTTAGAAACCCATGAGAAGCAGGACCGCACACTTGATGACAAAGACATGCATTTAAAGACAATACCCTACCATGACAAAACGAACCGTAACTGATGATTTTTTGGTTTGGCCAGGAAGGTCCCTCAAAGGATGAACCTTTGTTTCCTGACTTCTGGTATGGGAACTATTCCTGGGTTCTTGACCTAAAGCACTATAGCACAGAGCCTGGTATTTAATTTGCATAATTAGCAAAATTTTACTCCAAGCCCGGGATTACTATGCAAAGCAGTAATTTTCTCAGAATATTAAGTATTGACTATACAATCGCGTCCTTCAGGCCACATTGGACCGGTAATAGGTATTATATAAGTGTACATTAGTCAGTAAATGATAGCTGCGTATGATTAGATTTTGTCGTTGTTGCGAAATTGCAGATATTTTGTAAATTACTACTTGCTATCGAAGGTTTTCACGTAAACAATACATTGTACGACTATAACGGTGTAGTAAGAACCGCTAAATGTTGAAACCAGCTATTGGAAGCTTTTGAAACTACTATCAATTTAAAAAAAAAATGGATGTCGGTCATGCTACACTTTCATTCCTCAGTTGGATGAACAATTAATTTTTGAAAATGGCGTTTTTTTAATTATGCATTTTTTCTTACTATTTGTGATACGGGCTCTATTCCAATGAATTAACATTTACATACTAATAATGTGGTAACATTTGGGTTAGTTAATATTCAACGAAATAATTATGAAACATGAATATTCTGCAGATGTTTGGATCCCTTATCAAAATGTGAAATGCGGAGTGATTTCATAATTTATGGATCGCAGTCAAATCTATTCATTTATTAGCCATAAGAGTTTTTAAATTAATGGTTTTAAATTGATTAAAAAAAATTCCAAATCCAAATCATTAACTATTCCTTAAAATAATAATAATAGTAAAATTATATTGACAGGAAGAATTAGAAAAGGAGGGATAAGTACAGAAAATGAGAAGTATTAAGTCTCTTAAGTAATTAAAAAATAAAATAAAAACTTTTCTAATTCAACGTGGGTAACGTCGGTCGTATTATTTTTTTTTTTTTCTAGCACGATTATCATTTTAGCGTTCTGTGCTCGGAATGGATAATTAAGGAGGAAGTTATGAACCGACAGTTGCTGCGGTGTAGTCACAAATAGGGTCAGAGTGGTCAAATAATGATTGCACAGTCACTGACCGAATCAGTGAATGAATGAAGAGCAAACAGCGAGATCTGGGCAAATAAACCTGATTACTTGGAACAGTGCACATTTGCGGTGTCGGATTCGAATCATTTACCATCGAGGTATAATTTGTGTATTTTGCCAGATATTAGCAGCCGCTGTATCAATATTTTCAGACATGAGGTAATAAGTCTACTTTCGTTGGAATAGGTGATCTTGTATGAGAATGAGCAGGATTTAATGGCGTGGGTATTTGATGAGCTGAAAGCAAAGTAAAAAAAAGAAAAATGTTTTATGGATTGTATATAAAGCGTTGCTGGTTAAAAACCCATCAGTCAGGATTGAGAAAATTAAAATAACTGCATATTTCCATAAGATAAGTACATATATTTTTTAAATATGTAATATTAGTGTACATATGAATTCAGGAATAACTTAAATACAAATTTGAATAATTACAAAATTTGGAAGAGAGGACAAATGCTTAGGAACCATGGAGCTTCTGCGGGATTCAACAAATTGATTAATTATATAATATTCAGCTGTAGTAATATCATAGTTAACCGTATATAACATAACTATAGTGGTATATAATTTATATTTTAGTTTCTGACATAAGTTTCGATAAATTACATGTGATTTTTACATAGTTTTTTACACTTCTTGGAGGAGCGATATGTTGTACAAATTGTAAAATAGTTGCGAATCAGCTGATTTTATTATTATTATTTTTTTTTTATGATATGTCTGATTTCTAAGTCATTAATCATGAAGTTGGTTATTATTTTCGCTGCAAAGTTGTGATTGATTGACCCTTCCCCCAATTGTTAGCTTGAAGTTAAATACAGTATCAAATTATGCTGAGATATGGTTAAAAATCATTTCATATACTATTATCTCTAAAACGGGTATATTTTAAATAAGATACCGACAAGATGAAAACTGTGAGTTTCCATTTATTCCACGATTTGATATTCATCCGAGCATGTTCAGACCAAAAACTTAAATTTCAACTCAATAGATGAGTTGCTAGCGCACTAGTTTCCCACGTTAAAGGCTGTGAGTTCGAATCCCAGTTCACGTGGAACTTTTTTAAGCATATTTTAAATGGGGTCTCACTAGCAGCCTCTCCCCCGGGGATGTAAGACCCGTTAGCCGACTGGTGGCCACTCACAAAAATAGGCGTAGAGAGTTATGACCCTACCCTATAAAATTTCATTACACCGACCGGCCAAGGGCCGACACGGAATGTCGCACCAGCGAAAAAAAAAGAAAAGAAGAGATTTCGTACTGCATTGGAATTAGTTGTACTGCGAAACACCATTCGGTGATATTCTGACACATTATGCACTTCCAACATAATAATAACATAATAACACTCATGTTCTTGCAAATCTTACATTCCATTCAAAAGAATTTTAGTCGAACGCTTAATATTTTTCTGGTATTTAAAATTACATTTACGTTTTTAATGTTTATAGTGGCCTGTCCTAATTTTAAAGGAGAAGCCAGAAACAAACTTGATTATGTTTACGTTTTTTACCTCACATCCACGATTTCGAGGTTACTTTGAAAACAAATTACAGCGGTTGCCTTTTTTAGCTCTTGTTTGATTCTACTATGTCTCCATATCATTCTGCTGTATTCTGTACTAGTTGGAAAAAATATATTCCAGCACAAATACTCGTGCTAAAGATTGTGCGTCCTACATAATATGTTTATTTTCAAATAGTATACATTTTAATATATTCCGTATCAGCAACTAAAACTGCTCGAAACTGACGAAATGCGGATAAACATTGTCCGTTTGTACCTGAATTGAATTTATTAGCTATAATAAGCTCGTAATTTACGCTGCTAATAAATGAAATCTGTAGAAATACAGGTTGGCAAATTTTAATTATTGTATGAAGAAGATTGAAGGAGACATCGACCTGCGCTGGAGTTGTCCTTCACGAGACCACGACCGGTGGTCGTTACAGCTCAATCCGGCTGGCCCGGAGCAGTATTGTTCATTAGGAGGTAGCTAATATATTTATCAAAAGAGATCGTGCCGGAGGGAGCGGAATGCCGACTTGGTACAATGCTCGCTCGGCATAACGTGACTAATGCGGAGCGCACGACGATCCCCGCGGCTTTAAGAAGTCACCCAGCCCATCCTCGAGATCCCCAACATCTCAGTAGCTTGCATCCTCTGCAACCTCCACACGAACTAGGGATTACCTTTATGCCATCAGAATAAGGGAGTTGCAAATCCGGCAGTTATGGGGGAAGTGAGCCTTTACATAATGCTAAGGATGCCCCCATAAAAATACGCAGGATTCTGGAATACATCATTTCCTGTCTTGCTATGCCATATATAATTTTTTCATTAGTTTTTGTAAAATTTAAAAAGGCATTTATAATTTATACAACGTAACAGAATCCATAAGGATTCCATAAAAAATCTGGTGCACGCAACACACGACTTTCACTTAAAAAAATAAATTTAAGAATTTTTAAAAACCGTTATAGATGAAATAAGTTCAAAGAATTAATTTAATGCATGTTTGACAGAAACAAGTATTTTTATTAAATAATCTATTATATTATTATCTAAAACAATCAATTAATTGTATCCGTTTTTCATCACCCTCTATTACATTTTCCAACTTTGTAATATTTATAAATATAATTTTTTTCGAAATTATTTAGCTTTCTAACGGTATATCATACTTATATATTATGATTCTTATCTTAAAAAAGAAATAAATTACTTTCTTTTCTTTTTCAAATTTTCAGAAAGTTTTTCTTAATATTTCACACTTAAACAAGCACACCTCAACAACCTTTTATTATATATTTATTTTCTTTCATAATTTTTTACATGAAATAAATTACATTAAAAAACACTTTTGCGCATTTCTCTTTCGGTTGATTATTAAATTTGTTCAACTGGTATATTTAGCCGTTTTTTTTATTATCAATGTTAACAAAATAGAACGTTTATTTTTTTTTTCGAAACTACTAAATTGAACAAAACTTTAGAGGAAGAAAAATTTAAACTATTGGCATTTAAGCCCTGCCAGACTATTTTAATCAGAATGAAACCTGAAATCATATTAAAGCCCATTAGATTTTACAAAGATATAGCAAGTTTAATCTAAATCGTTTGTGTCGTTTTTAAGAAAATCTTAAAAAACGTGCAAAATGAATGGTATAAAGTGGCTCTTCTAGTTGACTGATTTCGATAAAAAATTTGCTGTAATATCTCATATATAGACGCTCTTAATATATCAAATTTCAGTTTCATACAACTTATTTGTTTCACGCCTGACTTACCACATACACACACTCACACACACAGACTCACAGGTTATTTGTACTCGGGGAACCCTAAAATGTGTAATTCCATTGAAAACTAGAATTAGAAAATTTTCACGATAGCAATACTTTTCCTTACAATATATATCATATAATAATAATAGGCTTAGCGAACCCGAAGGTTCGATGCCGATACCACCAAATTCCGCCTACACAGACTCGTCCAATGTTCACCATTCAAGCCCAAGCCCCCGAGATCAGCCTTAACGCAATCCTCCCATCTACGCTTCGGCCTACCTTTCGGACGCCTACCAGTCGGCTCAGCAAATACCAACTTTCTCGGAATCCACTCGCCATTCCACCACAAGCCCAACAACTTTACTCGCCCATTTGAGTCTCCGCGATGCAATCAGCTCAATTATATTCACATGATACAAGTGCCGCAATTCCGCGTTGTGCAACCTTCTAACCTCCCCAGTGGCCTCATCTCTCTTCGAACCAAATATTTTACGCAATACCTTATTTTCGAAAACCTTAAGCCGTAGTTCATCCTTCAAAGTAAGCGGCCACGTCTCACATCCGTAAAGAACCGTCGGAAGAATAATAGTATATAAATTCTAACCTTTACGTTTTTAGATAGAAGCCGCGAACTAAGTAGCTTAGCAACTGAATAATAACACGCATTTCCCACTTTTAACCGGGACTTTATTTCTTCCTGGATTTCATTTTTTCTAGTTATAATTACACCTAAATACCTGAATTTCATATATCATATACAGGTAGTTATTCATTTTAATTCAGTGGCGCGACAGGCCGTACAGGCCCTGGGCCTCACGGTATAATCTCCTGGGAGATTAAACTCGCGTTTCTCGATGCCATTCATATACAGGTAAGTGAAAGTAAAAATGTATTTCAATGGATAATTGCTTTTATGATGAATAAACAGCTTTTCATTATATAATAGCATATTTAGCATCATATGCAAAATAAAAAAAAAAAAAGCTAATGACAAATGGCAAAACGTGACTTGTTATAAAATCTCAATTATAAAAAAAAAAAAATATTACTTACTTTAAATAAATGATGGCCCGCATCCCTTAAAAAACATCCGGATATTCAACCCAATCTACAATTAAATCCTTAGACGACCTCTCCTCAGACCATAGCCCTTTTCTGCTTCACATGCATTCATTTCCTATTCTCAAACCCTCTCCTCCTTCATTGATTAAAGAAGATGTTGACTGGAACTATTTCCGAAACGAACTAGAGAACAGACTCGACTTGAAAATTCCTTTAAAAACTAGACGGGGCATAGACTCTGCCATTAAAAACTTTACAAAATCAATAGAGATTACCATAAATAACAACAAATCCCTCACTATAATCAGAAATTCTCATGAATCCTACTTACCAAACCACATTCGTCTATTGCTGACTGAAAAACGGAAAGCAAGAGCGAAGTGGCACAGAACACGATATCCTTTCGACAAAAAGCACCGCAATAAACTGACCAGCGAACCTAAAACCGAAATAAGACAATTAAAAATTCAAAGCCTTCAAACCATTACAAGAAGAAAATTCTGGTGCTGACAAAACACGACTTTAATTTGACTCAGTTGTAGAAATACATTAAATAAATATGAAATAAAGTTAGAGTTAAAAATGTTTGAAGGATTACACTGAGTTTAGTTGAAAACATATGTTTTAGACTAAGTAATAAAAATGTATAAAATTTTAATGCACAACAATAATCTAAGTGTATGCTCTATTAGTAACTTTACATTACCTTCCACTTTGTATATAAGATGTCATCTAAAATCTTTAGCTTTTCAACGATACTCTTTTCTCTTTTAGTTAAATATCGTATTTTTACCCGTTAAATATCGTATTTTTACCCGTTAATCAGTGTTTCAAATCAAAAAAATTAAATAGGCTTTTAAGCCCTGTCAGACTATTTTAGAATGAAACCTACAAGACATAAAAGCCGCCTTCATTTTTACATTGATATTCAATCAAAACCGTTAGAGCTGTTTTTTAGCACATCGTAAAAAGTTGGAAATTGTATATTATAATGTGGTTCTTATGGTTGGCCGATTTTTAAGTAAATAGTTGCAGTAACATCTCAGGCATATACGCTCCTAAAAGATGTGTTCCAGTTTGATATAACTTATCATTTTCGAGCTAGCCTTACCACATATACACACAGACTTGGTAATTTAGAATCAGGAAACCTTAAAACGTCCGGCGAAATCTCGAACCAGAAAATTTTCCAGATCGCAAAAATTCCCATCACTATATATTTCATATATAGGTAAGTGCAACTAAAAATACTTACCTTTTTTCTTAGTTAGTTGTATTTGGTATGCAAAAAAAGCTTAATTTTACCTAATCGTCAAGTTACGAGAATAAATTAACATTCTGATGGCTAGGATTTCCACTATTGGTAGCTGGGTAGGAGCTACTATAGGCTTCTACAGTATGCGGGTCTTCGGTTTCTGTTGTGGTCGCTCTGGGGTGGAAGCTGGGTCAGTGTGTGCCACATGCTCTGTCCAATTTAACTCTCTTCCCACGAGATCGCCAAATGGAGGGATTAATTCTTCAATTAGTTTTGTTGGGATCCATCTTGGGTTAGAAAGGTTAGAAACCAAGGTTCTATCAGGTTAGAAAATTATTAGTTAGGGGAGGATATTGTATTAAATAATATCCATTTTTGTCTTATAAATGCTAATTTAATTATAACTAAATATATAAAATATTACAAGAAAATCAAAACACTTAAAAAGAACGATAACTAACTAATCTGCATTTCAATGGAACATATTGGAAGAAACCCAGTATTTCAACGTGAATTATTATATGTGACATTTATATCTACAAAGAATTCATTGTATTTATTTTGTTTTTTAGCCCGCTCTGTTATTTTTATTTATATAATCTGTAATAATTCACGTAAGTTTATATAAAGTACCTCATAATACATTGACTAAGTAGAATTTCCTTTTAAATCTTAAATTCTTTTGTATAGATTAAATAAATAAAATATATACACTTAGGCTCATTTCTAAACACTATATTCTTCACATATTTATTATATTTAATATTAAATTGAGCCAAATATAGGAGTCAATCTACGAGACTAACTGAAGAATTCCATTTTTTTTTTTTTTTTAAATGTACTGTGGTTGTATCTGTATTTCATTTTAGAGAAGGCTTTTTGGTTTTTCGAAATCTAGTTATAATTACGCAAATAATTTTTTCCTATCCATATCAAACTTTTTATTTTTTAAAAGTGCGTTTTTCGGTAATAATTCCTCTTGGTTCAGGGCTATGAAAGTATATATAACTATTTTAAGATATTAGAAAAAGTAAAAAAAAAAAAAAACTTTATTATTCTCACATGCTAACTAACGAAACCAGAATTAAAAATTTGTGTCAAATTTCATTAAAAACTTTTGTACAAAAGCATATCTTTCTTTTATGTTTGGTATTTAAAAGATATTTATGATATCATATAGAAAAATAATGATTAATATTCGTTTTTTCAATTTTATATTATTACGATATAAGAATTAAAAAAAAAAAAAAATTGTGCATTGAGAGAGAAATTCCGATAAAACCTCTGATATCATAGGAATCTACGACTTTATACCCAGAATGCTGTTGGCCGCTCATTAAAAATATAAAATTGAAATCCCTATCGAAAGGATATGGATTCTGATTGGTGGGAATAAATCCGATTGAAATAAAACCGTTCTATAGGATACACTCTGTAAAATATCTAAACCTAAGCACTTCTTTTGACTCTTTTCCATCCCCTTCAAATTGGCAATTAGGCAGAACTTGATTCGAATAAAGCTATGAATGAGATTACCGGATACAGATCTGAAAAATTCCCCGAAAAAATAATCCAGTGACATAAAAGGACCAGAAAAAAAAAGTTTGAAGCGAAATTCAAAGGCAATATAATATATATATATAGATACACACATATAAATTTACTTATTTATTTTAAAGAATATTGCAAGATAATTTAAGGTTCTATGGACCTTGAAAGGAGTCCTTGTATTTCTATTTTTATGTATTTATGAGTCATATACAGTTATAGATCAATATTTATTTATCGGCAATGTTGTTTCAATCAAATTTCATTAAAAAAAAAAAAAAATAAAAAATAAAATAAAATAAATAATGAGCCATATTATTTTTATGAATGAATGAATATTAAAATAAAGTTTAAACAGCTCCCATTAAATCACTTTTATCATTTTCTTCTCCCTGCCCATAATATTTTTAGTGACATCGCACAAACTCTTGTAGAACGAATTCAATACCTAGGACTCCGTTTTGACAAACGCCTTACATGGAATCCTCACACAAGACTGGAACAAGGATCTGCTAGAAGATACTGTTTTTTACAACACTCACTAGAAAAATACTCAAACCTTCCACATAACTACAAAAGGTCATTTACTTGACCATCATAATGCTGATATGGGCTCACGGAGTAGAGGTATGGGCCTCTACTAAACCAGCTACTGCTTCCCGCATTCCGTCCTAACAATTTCAAACCCTTCGAAAAATCCTTAATACCTATTTCTTTTTATAAATCAAATCATCTCATAATGGCCGTACCATCCAATTTGTCACAAACCTGACCGAAATACATCACCTCATTTTATTTCGAACTCCCTGCCCACAAAAACGCACTTGTCCCTAACCTTTCTTCCTTTCATATTCCTCATAACTCTCTAGATTTTAAAAGAAGGTGGCCTACCAACTTAAAATAGTTATTGAAGAGCTATTAATCAGTAGTTGTGTTATAAGCCATTGTTATGCCGTGTATTCTTACTAAATATTTAGTGATTCCAGTTATTTAACACAGTTGTAAATTACTAATAATATAATTCATATATATATATATATATATAATATAATATTATATATATATTTATATATATATATATATATTATAGTACTATATATATATTATAAATTTCCAAGTCAAATTCAACCTTTTCCAAGTCGAATTCTTTATATATACTTCAAAAAAATAATTTTATAGTTTCTATAGTTAATTTTTAATTATACATTTATCTTTTTAACCCTTGTGGCTATTATAACTGTTCCCAGAGCCTTTTTACATATAGTTAAATCATTATTATAAAATTAAATAAATATAACCGATACTTTAATTTTCAGACATTTTCTATACAAGAGCTAATAGTCGGATTAGCGGGGTTTCGTTTATTTTAATCGCGCTCCTCATAATATGGGTTTATTATAAACATTTTTTCGTATTTATTGGATATATAGGATTCAATAGCTGCGTTCCAAAGGCTCGTTACCGATTAATACTATTAATTTTATAATCAGTTCTCGCTCAAAAAATGGGTTTATTTTTAACTTTTTTCGTATTTATTGGATACAAGGCTCAGTAGCTGCGTTCCCAAAGGTTCGTTACCGATAAAACTATTAATTTTAATCGCGGTCGCTCAAATATGGGTTTATTATAACTTTTTACGTGTTTATTGGATACTAGGCACAGTAGCTGCGTTCCCAAAGGTTCGTTACAGATTATACTATTAATTTTAATCAATTGGGTTACCACTTATTTTTTTTATCGGATAGTAACTTATCTTTTTGGTTAATATTTTGGAGTTTGATAATAATCAGCTAAACAGAACGATTTTATAAGTCCATTATTATTTGATAAACCTCTACTTGAGTTAGAGCAATTAAAATTAATGGTATAATCTCTAACGAGTCCCTTGATTACGCAGCGACTGAGTCTAGTATGCAGTAAATACGAAAAAGTTATAATAAACCCATATTTGAGCGAGCGCGATTAAAATTAATAGTGTAATCGGTAACGAACCTTTGGGAACGCAGCTACTGAACCTAGTATCCACTAAATACGAAAAAGTTATAATAAATCCATATTTGAGCGAGAACGATTAAAATTAATAGTATAATCGGTAACGAGCCTTTGGGAACGCAGCTACTGAGCCTAATGTCCAATAAATACGAAAAAGTGAAAACAGACCTATATTAATAACATTCTCGCCCGCAATTATAAAACTAAAATAAAACGAACCCTCGCTAATCCGACTATTAGCCCTTAGATAGAAAATGTCTGAAAGTTAAAGTATCGGTTATACTTATCATTATGACTTACTATATGTAAAAAGGCCCCTGGGAACAGTTAACAAGCCACAAGATTAAACACATAATGTATAATTAAAATCACTATAAAAACATAAAAGTATGTTAATTTGTTTTTATTATTTTATTGAAATCGAAAAAGGTTAAATTTGAAGTGGAAAAGGTTGAATTTGACTTGGAAAAGATTGAATTTGACTTGGAAATGCTATATTATATATATATATTCATATGAAAATGATTATTAATGAAAAAATTGTAATTAAGTTAGTAGTTTTCATTATACGTTTAAGTAGGAATAAGGTCTTGTTTTGGAATCTGAATTAGAAAACTAAGAATAAGCATTTATTATTTCGAATAATTCTAGATAAAAGGAATAGTACAATTTTCAACGATGGTCTTAAGGTAACGATTTGTAAACTCCGGAAAAATAGATTAATTATCAGGAGAGCCCTATCATTACACGGGTTTTAGAACTATGGAAGAAAAGTAATAAAGAACCTAGTTTAGCATTTAGCATGCAAATATTAGTATAAATATTCCCTTGGTAGTTAGTCTTTACTATCCTGCAAATTCATACTAGGCCTCCTAATCCTCTTTAAACAATGAATCTGAAACAACATGGTTTTCTTCTGACTTACATTTTCGTTCAAACAATCTTAGATACTGACCAAACATTTAATTAGACTAAGTGTAAAACTAGTAAGGCTATGCTGCTCAAGATGTGTAGGTTTGAATGGTAGAAAACGCGGCTTAGAGTTGATAATCAGTGTATAATTAAATTATATTTGATCATCAGGCGGGAGGTAGTTGATCTCTATCAGAAATTCCCCCTCTCTTCCACCCACATTCGAAAGATAACGATAGCGCATGATGAGCTGACGACCCTAATGATGTTTCCTTCATCAGGACCAGAAACACACCTTAATTCCCCATCATTTATCTGTGTTGACATGTTCTTTGGAGGCGTGGCGCCCTCTCTTGGAACGTATTTAGTCCCTCTGTCTTAGATTTCCAGGCCCACGACGTAAATTGCCAGTAAGGGAGCTCTGGCTTGAAAGGGATTCCAGTAACTTATCTATGATATGCGGTGTAATTGACGGCTGAATGGGCCGATCCAAAAGGTCGCACGTCTCTTGGGTACTATCGCAGCTTCCTCAGACACCGCTAATGATCGGATTCCCTACACAGATCCTGACAAGAGCTTCTGAGATAAATTAGCTAGGGTTTAGTATAGCCGGCCTATACGAACATGGTTATTCTTGTCCACGAAACGGGACATTATCATTTCCATAGAATTGTTAAATCAGGAAGGAATAACAGTCTATCATGCCGAATTGAAAAAATATTGATTATAAAATTGGCGTGGAATATTTATCAGAAAAATGATTCCAGAATTAACCTTTTTATTTTTTTGCTAAACGGGGAGTTTTTTGTGGCTGATGTAGGGGGCGGGGGATTAATGCCGAGTAAACCCCCTCTTTCGCCGGCACTGAGACTTAAACTCAGAATCAGTTTATCTTTTTTAAATTTGTTTATCAGGTTGCTGGACAAGGCGCAGACTGTTAATTCGCTCTACTACTCCGTCATCCCCAGAAACTGTCCATGTTATCCTTTATTTTTTCTTCCGCAAATAGATTTTCCAGAAAACAAGCTTATTGAAGCGATATCTTTCAATTTATTCTGTGCTTGTTCCTATCCCACATATCTTCTTCTATACCATAACGACCTTCATTTATTTTGCCATTTTCTACTAATTCTTTTAGATTTCCATTTTTATTTCAATAGATTATTATATTTCATAACCGAAGTCTTATTAGTTTATTCTTTATTTGTATGAATGAATATGGATAGTAATAAAGAATAATCAAATGAATGGAATGGAACAATGATTTTCGTTTAATACTGTTGCTTTAGATACAAAGGGGAAATAATATCACCTGTTGTGTAGTGGCTAGAATAACAGAATTATATGCACATGGCTGTGGGTTCTAACCCAGTAAAGGGCGCTAGGGGTTTCTTAAAATAAGTAAAAATCTTTGGTTATGATTTCCATCTGAGAAACGTAAAGTGGTGGTCCAATGTCCAATCCAAGCCTGTCCGATGTCAAGTTATATATAAGTTATAGATCCTTATTCTAATTAAGCCTGGAGAGGTAAACTATAGGACACCCGCTGTATAGGACATCGTCCGATTGGCCACAGTAGCATAAAATGACTTTAATGAATAAACAAACAAACCAAAAAAATATTTTTTTTTGTCAGTATGGCCAACCTAATTCAAGTTGTTATCCAAAGACGCTTTCCGAAAATTCTTATAAAGGATACGAATTTTCCTAATTTGTACAGTATGCAACATGGGTATTCCATCCGAAAAAGTGTAAAAAAGATTACTTTAGAGGCAATTTATATCTAGATTGGTGGAAGGGCTATCAAATTTCGGTAACTTAAAAAATGGAGATTGAGGGTTTCTGTGGAATTACGCAATTCGTAGGCATCAAGTCGGTTTAGAAAATTATGCTCTTGTCAGAAGATCCGGTATCTAATTTTTTTAAAACAGCTAAGGCGGAGAACGGTTCGAAGGCTATTATGTGTTCTTATTAAAAATATATTGTTTAAAATGTAGTTTATTGTTTGCTGGTATATGCACAACAATAAAAGAAATCATAGGAAGAAGTAATCAGGAGTCAGTCGTTTTTTTTATATTTTAATTTAGCCGACGTTTCGGCTCAAACTTGTCAGCCATCTTCATAATATATTGTCCAGACTATACATCCTGAATAAAATAAATGAGCCACTAGTTGAGGTCAACTGAAAATAGCTGATTATTGGGTCTTCAGTTTAAGATAGAACAAGTTTAAAATAATAATCATAATTATTATTTAAACATTAACTCATCAGTTTGATTGGTAACACAGTCTAATATGTTTCAAATGATGTGCTTCTATTTCATAGTTGGCAGATCAAAGATGGCTTCCTGCACATGATTTTTTTACATTATTTTCCTGTTTCAAATGCTATTATATCACTGATGTAATATTTAAGCTGCTGACCTGTTTGAAAAGCAACTTTTTATTTAGGGTGAATAGAACTATCAGAGACTGTGCGAGTATATATATATATATATATTATATAAGTTAAGTATATATATATATATATATATATATATATATATATATATATTATATAAGTTAAGTATATATATACATACTTATGTATAAGTATATATACATACTTAACAGTTTAGCTTGTTTTTATGGAGCTACATAATATTTCCTTGTGCAGATTAATTGCTATAATTTATTCTCATATAACTGTTTAGACCACCGTTCAAGTTCTTCATCAGAGCTCTTCACGATAAAGCAGTGACGTATAAACTGCAAGACAAATGCTTGATTTTATATTACTGATCTAGCCTAGGGGACGCTAAAGAAGACCTATAGGTGGGTCGAAACGGTGGCATTCATTAGTGGTTAACACATCCATATTTTATTTCATGTCCTCAACAGTTTTTGCTTTAACTTTGAATATATAGCAAAGAGGAAAGTATTGCAATCGTGAAAATTTTCGAATGAAATTTTCACCGCAAATACAAATTGGAGGTCCCTTGAGTCCAAACGACCAAGTTCCGAAAAAAGTGGGTGTGTGGGGTAAGTCGAGCACAAAAACAATGATTTTTATAAATAATAATAATAATAGGCTTACCGAACCCGAAGGTTCGATGCCGATACCACCAAATTCCGCCTACACAGACACGTCCAATGCTCACCATTCAAGCCCAAGCTCCCGAGATCAGCCTTAACGCAATCCTCCCATCTCCGCTTCGGCCTACCTTTCGGACGCCTACCAGTCGGATCAGCAAATACCAACTTTCTCGGAATCCGCTCGTCATCGAGCCCAACAACTTTACGCGCCCATTTGAGTCTCCGCGATGCAATCAGCTCAATTATATTCACAGGATGCAAGTTCCGCAATTCCGCGTTATGCAACCTTCTAAACTCCCCAGTGGCCTCATCTCTCTTTGGGCCAAATATTTTACTCAATACCTTATTTTCGAAAACCTTAAGCCGTTGTTCATCCTTTAAAGTAAGCGGCCACGTTTCACATCCGTAAAGAACCGTTGGAAGAATAATAGTTTTATAAATTCTAATCTTTAAGTTTTTAGATAGAAGCCGCGAACTAAGTAACTTAGCAACTGAATAATAACACGCATTTCCCACCTTTAACCGGGACTTTATTTCTTCCTGAATTTCATTTTTTCTAGTTATAATTGAACCTAAATACTTGAATTTCTCTACGTGTTCAAAAGTATGACCTGATACATCAATCTCACCAAGATCGACACCGTTTCTGCTACTAATCATATACTTCGTTTTATCGGTATTTAATTCGAGTCCTATTTCTTTACCGGTTTTTATTAACACACTTGTATTTAGTTGTATGGTTTCCGTGTCTTCACCTACCAGTACCAGATCATCGGCATACCCCAAAACCGGAATCTACCTCAGAGGAATCCATGACTTTTGGTGATATTTTGTGAACTAAAATATGTGAGTAGGGCGTTCGAACCTACGTCACACCCTCCAGCAAGCCTGGGGGGCCGCTCTCATTGTTGGTCAGCGAGTCCATCGGACTTAGCCGGGAGGAGCTTCCGAGGAAATTCCACCGACCATCCCCACATCCGCCACCCGTGGGACGCTCCCCATACGCGGTAATGAGATCCGCGCGAGGGATTTTTATAAAACATATTTTATATTTTAGAAACGTTTAACTTTTTCATCAAAATCAGCGTAGCAGAAGGGGCACTATACTTTGCATTTTTCATTTTATTATAGTTTTCTAAAAACGGGTGTGACGATTTTGATAAAACTATGGCTTCGATATCGTGTAGGTTTTATTCTAATTGAAATAGTCTGACAAAGCTTAACTCCCGAAATTTCTTTCTCTAAGGACCTTTAATTTTGAACAGTCTGTAAATATTTTTTTTTTTTTTTTTTTTTTTTTTTTATTGAGATCTATTACAATTTGTTACAAAATGAACTATAATAATATTGATAAGAGACCACATTCATACTATATATACAGAAAATAATAATAATGGTCAAATTACATAAAATAAAATCTGTAAAATTAACCATATTATCTTATTAACATTGATAAAAAAAAAGGTAAATTTGCAAGTTAAACGAGGTTGATAACTAAATAAAGGAGAAAATCGCAAAACTATTTGTTTTGCAAATATTTATCTCCATAAGAATAGTAATGTAATATGTATAATATAAGGTTAGAAAGCTAATTTTAGAAAGAAAAAAAGTTGTTTGATATATGAAGTAATGTTAAGTAACGAATAGGGCATAAACGTAAGTGATTATTGTATATAATCATTTTAAATAGTCTTATAATTTAATCCAAAACATATGTTTCCAATGAAACTTAATATAATTATTAAAACTTTTTTTTTTTTATCAACTCTGACTTTATTTCATAGATTTTAATTTGATTTAAAAACAGAGTTCTACTTAACTTAGCCGAGTGTAGTCCGTACCAGATTTTTTTATTACTAATAATATCATTATTAATATAGTTTTATTAATTTCAATTACTATTATGATATCATAAAAATAAAGAAATTCTGTAAAATTGGGGTTCAATTTGATCTAAGAATACCAGTTTATTAATTTTATATTTTTGTAATATGTATGATAGTTTAAAAAACGCTACAAATAATTACACAATAGTTTATTATTTCCAAATAACCATATTAGGATATAACTGTTAGTATAGCTGTTTATTAACAAATATGACTATCAATAAATAATTCAAAGCAAAATGAAATATCACCGCTGCTAATTTTAAAACGCTATATCTCTGCTAGTTCTGAACTAAATCAATGATTCTTTTATCATTTCGTTTAAATATATAAATAAACTTTATGAATATATTAATGGGAATATTCTCTTCTAATTTGTTTATATATTTATTTATCATAACATATCAAAGATGATTATTACATTACGTTTCGAGGTACCTTATGCCTCATCTTCAGATTTTCAAATATTATATTTATTTCCATATTGTATCCATATAGGTTTTTTTTTTTTTGAGAGTAAATTTTTAATTTTTTGTCTTTTTTATAATGATTCGCGGTTTATTGGTTATAAAACAATTATAAATTGTTTTCCTATCTTCAAAAAAAAAAAAAAATAAATAAATAAACGAGTTGAATTAAATCACTGTTAATCGGCGGTCATTTTAAAAATTACAAGCTGATATCAACGCCTAGTTGTTAGGATGATCGTTACATGTCCTAGTATTTTTTGGCGATTAAAAAACAATTATTTCAGTAGTTTCGTAGAAATGCCGCGCGGGCGGCGGACAAATGGATTTTTTTTATTCGTTATTCGGGTTCCACGTAACTTGAAACGTAAGGCCTTAGATTTTGAGGGGAAGAATTTTCTTTTTTTTTTTTTTTGTCGATTACAAAGGTTCATTATTGAAAATTATAAGCCAAAACAAAAAATACTATACCAGTTTTTTTAATGTTCAAATGTCGCATTTTTAAATCCAATAAGCAATACTGGACTACCTTCGAGAAAAATAAAATAAAATAAAGAGAGGCTTACGAGAAAATGACAAATAGGAGCTGAATGTGGTGAGTGTGGTCCAAGAGGCGTTTCGAAAGGATTTCCCCGAGCCGAAGGGTCATTCTCTCTCGAGGGTCCGGCCTAACAAGCGTGGAGCCTAAGGATGTCGTAAACTTGTCAGCGGGTTTTACTTTCGTTATGAGGAACCTTACTCACCCTCCATACCCTTCTCGGAAGCTGTTCACCCAGCAATGGCCACTTTTCTTCTAGTCATTTGGTCATCAAACCCGCTAGCCAACGGACTTCTATAGCAAACTAAAGGGCCTACGAGTGAACCGCCCCGTAGAATGTCCAATGAGCTTGCAGTTAAATACATCGTCCGATTTACCATAAAGTTATGGAGCTTTTGTAGTGATTGGTTCTTTGTTGCTTGCCGAGGGAGTAAACCTCCATATCTTAACCATGATTAATTACTCAGTGTTGAATTTTATGCTATTTAATTATATCATAATATTCTTCACTTTATACCCTATTTGCCAATTTACATTCACAACTATGTATATAAGATAACAATTTTACTAAAATCTTCAGTTTTCTAACAATAATATTAGATATATTATATAATATATTGTAATCTATATACTACTTGTTACTATTTTGTGGAAACTTTTTTTTTCCTATATAAATATGTTTGCTCTTTAGTGATCTTATCGACGCAGGGTGAAGGTTATTTGGTGGGATTTATTGGAATTTATTTTTATCCTCCAATTCTGACACCATACTTCAAGTTCTCTGATGTGGGATTGAAGGGTTTGAGAGGCAATTGTGGGATCATTATTGACTGACAATACACAGGTGTCATCAGCATAAGTAGAAAGGAAGGTGGAAGGATGGGTTGAGATATCAGCTGTAAAGAATGGGTCCAAGAATACTGCCCTGAGGAACACCAGCATACTGAGTAAAACTGGAGGAATAGGAATTCTTGTAATCTACTTTGAAGGATCTATCAGTGAGGTAGGACTGGATGATGAGGAAGTATGTAGGTGGAAGGAACTTTCGGAGTTTGTAAAGCAATCCCAAGTGCCATACTCGGTCAAAGGCTTGTTCTACGTCGAGGAAGGCTCCCGTGCAGTACAATTTGCGCTCCAATGCTGTGGAGATAACGTCCACCACACGATGGCATTGCTGGATAGTGGAGTGGGTTTTCATGAATCCAAACTGATGATCTGGGAGCTAACACAATTAAATGGTTAATATTATCGAATCTACAACCTTAAGGTACTTCATAGAAAGAAAATAAAAAATAATTCTTCATGATCGCAATACTTTCCCTTGTCATATATATATATATATATATATATATATATATATATATATATATATATATATATATATATATAAGAGAAAGTAATTCATATGACAAATAAATAAATTTTCTAGTATCCACATTAGAATACCACCAAATTGAAGTAGAAACGTCCTATAGATGAATGATTAACTATTTAATCAATAAATAAATTATTAGTTTATTCGCTATTTAAACAAGATTCGTAAATTGTTGGATTAAAACAATTAATTTATTTGTATCATTTAAATATATGATAAAAAGATACATGTCAGTTTCACCTTACTTGAAATACCGTGAAAGAAAATGATATTTGGATTCTTAGAAATTTCTATCGCTCAAAATAGTGTAATTGTAGGATTTGAGTTTTATATAATTGTAACGTATGTTTTTAAAAATAAATAAATAGTTGCTATGTGTTTAGAACGTATTTCGATTTATCTTACATCTTAGAGTAATTATGTTTATTTGCAATACTTTGTAATCTCTGATAGATGTAGAAATATCAACTATGAAAGAATTCGATGCCCAACTGAAGGAGAAAAATGGATATTTAGTTTTTCTCGTTAGACATATATATCCAGAAATAATATTAGATGAGTATATAATGTGTCTTTGAAAAGCATACAATTTTAGAAACATTAATATTTAAGAAATGAACATGAAAATTAATGAAACGCGTCTAATAGCCCATAAGCTTTAAAACATTTGTTAATAAATAGAATTTTTTTTTTTTTTTTTATAAAGTGTAGTTACAGATGAATTTTCGTAAAATAAAATTATCGTCTTATTTCTTACTGGAGATAATTAATAGATAAAGTCTTTACATTAAGAATGGTTAGGTTGGGAAATGTCGGTATAATAAGCCTAATAAAATAATAAATTTATATCGGTGTCGTTCAAGGAAACAGATAAGAAACATTATGCGGAAAGTGCTATGAAGACAATAGAAATAATAAAATATTTAAATGGAAAACCAATTTAGAAGAGATAGATGTGAGAAGGGAAGCAATTAGTATAGGAGAAGTGTTAGCAAATGTGAACTTCACAGCTTCCAACTAACAACTACTAATGGAACAACAGAGTGAACCCTACACTTTTTGTCCACGTGAAGGCATATTATACAGGGAGACTCTTCTGCTTCCTGCTCAAGGGTGTGAAAAAGTATTTTTATAGCTTTTCTGTGCCCCAACTGTTTCTCTTTAATATTCAGTTAGTTTAAAATTGATGTATATTTCCTTATACATTTTATATTGATGTGTGTGTGTACATTATAAAGAAATATTTACTGTTGAAGTGTTTGTTACATCCATTGGTTCTGGTCAGTTTTCATCGAGTATAAGTTTATAAATTAAATTGTATTTATTTACATTAATTTTATTGTGTTTAGAAAAAAATAATTGGACTGAATATATATATATATATATATATATATATATATATATATATATATATATATATATAGGATATGCCAAAGTATATGATAATTACTATCAGAAGTATACGCAAGTATTATAATAAATAAAAATATGAGTATACTGGAATCATCACTCATTGTAACGTAAATAATAAACCTGAATTTGGAGAAATAGGGGCTGAGGAAAAACCAAAATATTCCTACATTATTTGTTTGAGAATATGAATAAAAATATTGGACAAATTTCGGAAAAGTCTAGTCGGCGTTTCTTTTTATTTTTATGTGACTGCGATACACTTATTAATGATGGATCCCTTAGGTGGATTGATTATCTTTTTTGTAATTGGTTAACAATTATTAACTCTTGTTGAAACTAGCTTGTTATTGCACCGTGAATATGGAAGAAAATATCGTTTATTATCGGCATATTTTGTTCATACCGTATCGTTTTATTCATAATCGTCCTGCAGAAACTCATAGAATTTTTTTTAATGTTTATGGGGATGATGCCTTGACCGCATCTCTTGAACTCATATGTCGAAATTGTTTTGCAAAATTCCAATCAGAAAATTCGCTCAACGAATTTACGAACTCTGTACCAACGCTCGCCCCTCACATGAAATCCAAACGAGCAATGTTAAGACGTTGGTTGATCGAAATTCTACCCAAAACCATTTGCACATACGGCTATGTTTCCAGGCTTAAAATTTGGGTATCTCACTATCAACCCAAAGTCAACTTGTCAAAACGCATTTCTTTTTGTGATTCACAAAGGAAAAGGCAACAAAACAACCAATTTTCGAAAACGTTGGTAACAGAAGATGAAAAATGAATAATTTACAATAATATAGTCCGTTGAAATTCTGGGGGATCTAGTAGTAAAGCTAATAGAAGAATGGATTGCATCATAAGATGTTGCTTTCCAACTGGCTGGCGGGATTTGAAGTGTATTGTTTTATATGAGCTATGGCCATAAGGACAAACAATTGATTCAACTCTATACTACACACAATCAACAAAGTTTAATAAATGTATTAAAAATAAACACACAGAATCGGAAGGGTGGCATAACATATAGTATATCAAAACCAAAAAAAGCAAAGAATGATTAACAAATAATACCATTAAGGTTTTTAAAATTTATAATGGTCTATTTTTTAATCTTTTATTTTAAAATATTCATACATTAAAAATTTATAAGAACTTTTGGTAAAAAATTAAATAAATCAATGCATTACTTTAAACTTGTGTTAAATTGTTGTTCTTTTTAAGTTTTGAGAATAGAGTTAGAGGCTGATATTTAATTTCACTACTATTTTATTAGTATTGATGTACGACGTTTCGGCTATAATGCCATCTTCTTGTGCAAAGAACATTTTTATCTAAGGTGAGTGGGTATTATAATCCAGAAGACTCATGTATGAATATGAATTTTAATTTTCATTATTAACATTTATTATTCATTTGAAATTCCCACCAACTATCCTAGAGCTTTGTGCTTTACATTTTAGCTGACCCTGACCTGATCCTCTTTGAGATAGTCAATTATTACTATTTACATCCAGTCTCCTGTACTAATGAGTAAGAGAAAGAATTCTAAAACTTAATTCTACTAAAAAATGTAAATATCAACATAAAAACGTTCATGAAATAGACATTATTGTTAACATCTCTATATATTAGAGTATAAATTTATACTTTGTATTAGGATATCTAAACCAACATTAATATTCCATATATTCCTTATATTTTGGTTCACAAATGTTTTACATTCGTAATTCGTTAAAACGTATAAGGAAATCAGTTTAAAATAGACAAATAATCTTAATTTTTAGTAAGTTAATAAATTAAATAGACTGAATATAGCAGTAAGACTTTACAATTCATTTACAGTTTATAATTGGTATTGACACAATACGTCTTTCGAGAAATTATAAAGATATTAAACAGCCTCATAATTAAAACCAATAAATTTTTGTTTACTTTACTTTAATGTCCAGGTTCTATAGTATAAAAAAATTTAAATAAGTAGCTTAAAGAAAGTAAAGGTGTATAGGATGATTTTAATTTTTTATTTAACGTTTTTTTTGAAACGATTATCTAACGCTAGGTAAGAGGCACCTTTCAATTACTGAAGTTTAAATAATTTGATGTCTTTCATAACTGTAATTTATGCAATTTTATATCATTTTCCAGTAGATGTGGCAATTGGAGATATGATTGATTTTTCTCGCTCGTTAGTATTGTTGCAATCATCAATATTATAATATAATTATTTAGTACAAAAATTGTACTCCGCTGTACATTCGTCCATTTAGCCAAAGCAACATAAAGGGACGTTACATAAATAAACAATCAACATAATGTAGCATGATAACAGTTATAATTCAGTTGTTTAAAAAAAAAACATATGATTGATAGTATCCAACCGACGCTCTCTCCTCGCTCAGTCTTTGCCCCAGTAAGACCCTTATACAATTCTTTAATTAGTACACATTGCAGTGTGTTTACTTCTAATACTGAGACTGTAAAGCCAACCAGCAGTCCGATCTACAATACTATCGGTATATATTTATACCGATTAACAATACGTATATATATATATATATATATATATATATATATATATATGTATAAATATATATATATTTTTTTTTTTTTTTTTTTTAATCGTTCCTTACAGTGTTTATAATTTGATGAAGTTGCTTGCAAATCCGCTGTGACAGCTAGTACATTATATATTTTAAAGATGAAAGCTGTGAAATTAAATGCTTGAATTATTATAAATAGGTATTAATTATTGAAAACTGTCTACATGTATGATTGAGCCTTTTTTTTTTTTTTATGATAATACATTTATAGTATAGTATACGTAATTTATAGCAATTTACAATTGTATTATTGAATACAAGTGGATGTGAGAATAACTATAAAGACCTGATACATGTAAAGAAACTGCACATTTGCAGCACTCCCAAAATATTCCGAACTAAGTCTCGGACCATCTTCTTTTAAGACAACCTCAGAGGATAAAAAGGTGTTGAAGAGAAAGAAATAATTGAGTCTAGTTGGTTAGTGTGGGAATGGAGTTGATCATGAAAGGAATGGTAACTTGATGATGGAGCCATAAGCCTTTAACGATGTTATATCCCATCATATATATTTTTTAAATATTAAAAACCGTATACGAAATTGATAATTCAGTTTCATAAAAAAAAAAAAAACTGAACTTTTTTTTTTGCACTATACCGTGCCATATGGGGATGATACCTAACTTGTCAGCACTTCCTAACAAAAAGTCGAAGAGGGAACGATACCATTAGCCGAAGCTGTGAAGACGCCGGAAGACATGAGTTTTTGCCGAGGTGCTAAGTGGCCCGATGGCTTCCGGCACGTGTAAAGCACACTCCCGCGAAGGAACACATGAGGTAAGCGGTTCCATCAAATATGGAATTCCGATTTTTCTTTCTCTCAAATTTTCATTTACTTTTTCATGAACTGGACACCTTAAAAAAAATATTCTTAACGTACTTAATCATTGAAGACTTCACAGTGCAAATATTATTGAGGGGTTTATTAGTTCCAGATATAAATGTATAACAAATATACTACTATTCACGATGAATATTATTTCAGTTTGGAATTTTTATCATATTATATGGTTTTATAAACAATTAAAATTTACATTCTATTATTTTCAAATGCAGTGTGGTGTAAATTTATGAAAGTACCAAACAGTATATACACTTTACTAATATTATACTGATTTCGATTATTTATTTATTTTTTTATTTTTTTTTGGAAATCGGGTTTTCTGCAGAATAATTATAATAAGAAGCAGAAGAGACTTAAGCACTCGCTCAATCGCCAGGTGGGAAGACGGATTTTTTTTTTATGTAAATGTTTTATGCATTTTGTTTCTTACATTTGTAGACTTAACCAGACCAAGATTATTAAAAGAGTAGAATATGGTCAATTTTTTTTAGGCAATAGGATTTTATGTATAATTGTGATAACAAGAAGCAGAAGGACTTAAGTACGCCCTAAATCGCCAGCTGGGAAGACGAATTTAAAAAAAAAAAAAAAAAAAAAAAAATAGTGGAACTAAAATTTTTTTTATTTTTTTTTTTTTATTTATTTTATTTATTTAGAAATAATACAATCTGCCACAATCTTGGGCAATAAGTATTAGTGATATTAGAATTCATTCATTCCTTATGTACAAAAAATAAAGAAATAAAAAATTAATGAATAGAAAATAAATATAAATAAATAAAATATAAAGAAGAATAAATAACCGTAAATAAAGATAAAAAGAAAATAAAAGAAATAAATAATAATAATCTTGGTCACATTCATACATATATATACAATATTTACATACTGCCCTTGGGAACTCCGAATTAAACCCCCACGCCCACAAGTGGGCGTCGGGGCCCAAAGCTAGGAGATCCCAGCGCCTCTCAGTCAGTCGCGTCACCGGTCTAATAAGCCAGTGGAGACTGAGAGAGGGCGCTAGAGCCACAGACTCTCAGGCATGAGTGGAGAAGCTGGCCATTGCCAACACTCAGCATTGCTTAGTTATAAGAGATCTCTAGGCCACTGCCGTTTCAACCTACGAGGAGGGTTATAGGGATGGCTGGAGCTAGATAGGGATTGGGATAAAGGATTAGGAAGGTGAGTTAGCCTCTGGTGGAAGTTTAGGAATTTAGATGGGATTAGATCGAGGACAAATGGGATATTCAGATCATTGTGTAAGGTCTTGTTTGTAACATAATAGGGAGCATTGACTATTGTTCTAAGGACTTTGGACTGAAAGGATTGGATACGCCTGATGTTCGAAAATTTAGTTGTCCCCCACAGTTCGAGTCCGTAGGTCCATATCGGTTTTAGAATCGTCTTGTAAATGAGTAGTTTATTAGCAATAGAAAGTTTTGATGTTCTGTTTAGTAGTCTATATAGTTGGCCGTATCGTCTGTTGAGTTCTTGTCGTTTAAGTCGAGTGTGTGGGTTCCACGTTAGTCTTTTGTCTAGTAAGAATCCCAGATACCGGACTGTGTCAGAGCAGGGAAGGGGTATGGAGTTAAAATTGACTTGTGGACAGGATCTGCGGCGAAGGGTAAAGGTGATGTGCTTACATTTGGATTCATTAATTTTGATACGCCAATTAGCGCACCAAAATTCAATCAAGGATAGATGTCTTTGTAGATAGGAAGATGCAATTTCGGGATCTGATTGGGTTGATAAAATGGCAGTATCGTCGGCAAAAGTTGCTAAGAAGGTATCAGGATCTGTAGGTATGTCAGCTGTAAATAGGAGATAGAGGACAGGACCTAGGACACTGCCTTGAGGTACACCAGCCTCGATCAGGTAACTATTGGAAAATTCTGAACCAGAGCGGACTCTGAAGGAACGGTTTGAAAGGTAGGATTGTAGGATTAGATATAAGGATTGGGGTAAATGGGTTTTTAGTTTGAAAAGCAAGCCATCGTGCCAGACCCGGTCGAATGCCTGAGCAACGTCCAGAAAGGCACCAGTGCAATATTGCTTGTTTTCAAGGGCAAAGGATATATGGTCAACCACTCGTAGGCCTTGATGTACAGTGGAGTGCTGTGAGCGGAATCCGAACTGGTGGAAAGGAATTTCAATTAACTGTAGGATACGCTTGAGAAGGATTTTTTCAAAGATTTTTGAAAGGATCGGAAGGAGACTAATAGGCCTATAGGATGAGGTGTCGTTGGGAGGTTTACCAGGTTTGGGAAAAAGGAGAATGATGGAGTGTTTCCACACCAAAGGAAAGTGGGTTGTACGGAGAATACTATTATAGAGGTAGGTAAGGAATATAATTGCTTTTTGGGGCAGTTGACGAAGGATCTTACAATTGAGGAGGTCGTAGCCAGGAGCTTTTCGAGGTATTAGTTTCTTTATAAGGAATTTGACCTCAGAGGGGTTAATAGCTTTAGGGGGCGGAGAGAGAGGAATTGGAGAGGAGAGGAATTCCTTTACGTTAGCTGTATGGGCAGGATTGAGCTCGGGGTATGGGATAAAAACTTTAGAAAGGTATTTGGCAAATTCTTCCGCTCTAGTCTCATCCGACGAAGCCCAGGATCCATCTTCACGTCGGATGGGATGGGAGATGAATTGGTATTTAAGAACTTTTTTGGTTACTTTCCAGAGGGAATTGTCGCAGATAGATAGTGAAGAAAGATAGGAATTGTAGGATTGGGATCGAAAGGTATCTAATTTTTTTTTAGCTAATTTGGTGTAATAATTGTAGGATTTACGATCGTCTGGATGCCTGGTTCTTTGCCAGAGGGTTCTAGAGCGTCGTTTGGTATGGATTAGATCTAGGAGGTTTTGGGGTAAAGGATTCTTCTGGTAGTATTTTGGGGAAGGAGAAGGTGAAGATGCATTCCAGGCTGCTTGTTGGATGAGGGTAGTAAAGGAATCAACTGCATCATCAAGATCTTGTGGAGATTTAAGGGATACTCTGAGGTCTATTCCATCCGTTATTATTTCGCGGAAGAGGTTCCAATTGGAACTAAAATTAAAACCTAACTAATAAAAATGATTACTTTTTTCCTTTCATGCAGATAATAAGCAGTTTTTTTATTTTTTATTTATTTAAATGTTTTATGAATATTGTTTCTTACATTTGTAGACTAGACCTGACCAAGATCATTAAAAGAGTGGGATATGGTCGAATGTTTTTAGAAAATTAGATTTTATGTAGAATAGTGATAACAAAAAGCAGAAGAAACTCAAGTACTCCATGAATCGCCAAGTCTGGCTTATAAGTTGTCTGGTTTATATATATATATATATATATATATATATATATATATATATATATATATATATATTTTTTTATTTTTTTTTTTTATTTTTTTTTTATTTTTTTTTTTTTTGTCTTCATTCAAGCATAAAAATCGGTGTTGCCCACGAAAACATTGATTGTAACTACTACTAAAATCTAAGGAATAAAGATGATTACTTTTTTACCTTTCATTCAGATCATAAGTTGATCTTTTTTTTTTTTTTTCGTAATTGTTCTACCCATTTTGTTTCTTATATTTTTTCACGTATATCAATTCCTTATATCAACATTTTCAAATACAATAGTAGAATATAGTCTATGTGTTTCTTCCTGAGATATCATAAAGAAGAGTGTAAGTAAGAATAGGAAGTACAGTTTAGAACTCGAAATTATTTAATAAATGGTTCAAAGACTACTTATATCCGAAAATGCTTGATTGTAATCAATAAGAACAATTAGAAATGCAAAAAAAATATTTTTACCTAATATTTATTTCATATAAAGGTTATTAAAATTAAAAATCAAATAAATATGTTTATTTATATTTAGTGGTCATCAATACAAGATTTCCTTATATTTTTCTTTTTTTTTTTTTTCTTTGGGTTATTAACGATTGACATAAGCTTGCACAGTCATAGAAGCAGGAAAACATTTACAGATGATTACGATAGCCTCATCTTCTTTGGGGAACCGAAGGCTTGAGTTGAAGAGACATGAGATCGGGCTCTGCTTAATTACAGATCCTCTTTCAATTTCTCAAAATTAATTACTAACAACCTTTGGGCAAAACTTAATCTCCATAATTGGGCCGTTAAGATCCTGAAAATGTTTGGTTTCTTCAGATAACGGGCGACTCTTTCAACGTCCCGAAATTAATATCTTGAAACTTCAGATTTATTGGATATTTCCCTTTGGGTTTCCATTCAGATAGGTTCTCTTTCCTCCTTTAATAATTTATGAAATTTCGCTTGGAGGTTAAATTATCAGTCTTAAAAAAAAAAAAAAAATACATCAGATTAATTTCATAAAAATGAAATCAATTACAATGAAAACACACATTCCTGTATTTAAATATTGAAGTTATTATATAGTACAGATAAGATTTATACCACTAATATTTATTTACTGCAGCCAAAAATTGTCTAAAATTAATTCTCGATGAAGTTATTTTGAATGAATAAATGAATGAAAAAATAACATTATTCTGGGACTAGATCCCTTAAGAGTAACATACAGGTACAAAACAAATAAGGATTATGACTGACCAAAGAACATATAAAAAGAAAAACAAAAAAAACTTAACATTAATGATAAAATATATATAAGTATTTTAAATGATATAAACAGAACGAAATGTAAAATAAAAATTAAAAAGATCACAATAATATCTAAAAGTAACATAAGGCTAACAAACCAATGAAAAAAAACTTTAGAATAATTAAAAATAAAAATGAAAACTTTATTAACATTTATGTCATGAAGTGTGGACATTTCTCGCATCGATCTAATCTTTATACTGAAATTAATTGGCATCTGGTTGGGAAGCAAGAAGGTGTTTAAAAAGAGGATTTGAATGAAGATTGGGAAGGAGCATGACGGATGTTTGATGGGAGAGTATTCCAGAAAAAAGTGGACTGGGCTATAAAGGAAAATTCATATTTTCTGAGTATGATTCAAATATTGTATAAAAAAAAACAAATATGGAGTTTGGAGTTATAATTACCATAAGTAAATATTTTTATCAAACTAGTATAAATATAATATTCATTAAACTATATACCGTTTAATTGAATGCTCATATTTTTTTTATTGCGGGGAAATTTGTAAAACTACAAGTCTACATATCAAGATGAAAATAAAGACGCTCAGTAATACTATACTCTACTCTTTTTTGCCCAAATATTCAAATCTGGATATTGGACAAAAACTGAATAGATATTCATTATCTACTAATACTTATTTAGACTAACGCTTCAGATTTATGGCTCAGCAAAGAAGACTCACATAAAAAAAATCTCCATTCATTCAAATAACAAATTTTAAGACTCATAACTAAGGCTCCTTTTACAAAAACTAATAATCAACAAAAACATTCCAACTTACTATTCGCGCTTTTATTGCAAACTTGACGGTCAATATCTGAAATTCCTTTAAGAAGAATCTTAAAAAGAAGCTGGTTTAGAGACCTTCTTTGCTAAATTAAAACATTAAAAACAAGAAGGGGTGCTTCAGGGCACTTTCCTTACCCATGCCCTGCTATTAAATTTTTTTCTACATTTGCTGATTGTCATATTTTTTTCTGACTAATGGGAATAAAAAAATATAACAGCAAAAGCAAAATTTTCATACCACATAAATTATGATTACTATGAAGATTAACAATTATTTTTGTTTATTTACTTTTGTGGTAACAACTTCCGTTAATAATTACTCAATTATTAAAAGCACATGGTGTTAAACATATCATTAGAAAAGTAAAATTGCAGTATAGTGAAACCTTGCAATTGAAAAAAAAACCTTAGGGTGTTAAGAAAAAAATAAAGAGAAAGAAACTGAAAATAACAAATTAGATTCCTGTGGTGAGAAAACGACAGTTGTTGCGGCAAGAATATAGAGCAATAATGTGTTCACAGACCGTGTCACTATTTTCGATTCTCATATCCTGTGGATAAAAAAAAATATAATAATAATAATAATAAAATACACAAAATATCAAACTTTAAAAAGAAATTATAAAATATATTTACAAATACCTATTTCCCGAATCAACATGTTCTAAACTTTATTTGAATGCGTGACGGAATATTTCTGATGTGGTATTTTGAATTAAGATATATTAAAATTTATTTAATGAAGAAATGAATTATAAAAATATTTTTAGTAAAACTTGGCAAACAGTGAAGATTATATATCTTTATATCCTTATGTATGAATCAATGCCCTAATAAACGTCCATTTTTCGAATTGTAAAGAATATATTCTGAGATTATTTTAAACATTAAAATTAATGGACAAATTAACACCTTTAGATATTACTCAGTCTGGACTGTTACCTAACTTATTTGTCTGGTATTCAGTGATTCTTCATGAATCGAGATTATTTACTACTGTAGCGTAAAATAAATAAATTAGATGTCGATTTTTTAAGGCGAAGGTGGAATTCTATGAATGAAGTTGGAGGCCATCTTCAGGTGAGGAAGAACAATTTTATCTGCAAGTAAAAAATGTCGTCTAATAAAAAAATAATCTCATAATTATACCTTGAAAATTATTTTAATTAGACGATATTTTGTACTTGCAGATAAAATTGTTCTTTTATACCTGAAGATGGCATCTCAGCCGAAACGTTGTACATCAATATTTAATAAAACAGTGGTCAAGTTAAATATCAGCCTCCAGTATAGAGCTCCATATCAGAATAATCTGGTAATTTTAAAATATTATTTTGTCAAACCCAACTTTGGTTTTCAAAACGTTTAAGTTGATGTTTTTCCGTTAGAAATCGAGTCATCTATTTTTAAACAAAGGGCGAAGAGATAATATTTCTACGCTTATTGTAAATGCTTGCAGTGGTTAATATGTAAGTTATTTATGTATTATTATGTACTGTTGGATGGAAATTGTGTTATCGATCTTTTTTTAATGTTATTCAAGACTGAATATAACATAATGTATACTTGTATACCTGCCACAAGGTTATCAATTACTTGGTATTTGATATTAAATCAACCGTGGGAAATAAGCAATTGTGTTATACAGTTATACGTACATCACATGACTCAATGCTAGTGGGTAAAAGAAAATGTTTATAACTATCAATGTTATGTATCAGTCTTTTAACTTTGCTGCCGTTAGAAAATATATTTCATCTCTTTTACGGCACTGTTTTAATGTTGTATAAATCACAGTTGAGTTATATTACCAGTTAGTAATCAAATATTCACCATATCGTCTGTAAGATGCCATAACTCACAGAGACTTGGCAAAGAATTCTGTCCTCCTCAAGGATAATAATGGAAGTTGTTTTTCACGAGAGCTGGGAATGTGATGTAAGTAGGTAGTTGAAGATGCTAATGAAGCAGACTGAGGGGTCCTTTGGATCTTGTGATTTACAGCGAGGCTAGGACCCAGGCAGGTGTGACCCCGTCAGCGGAGCTTAGGAAATGTTTATACATGAATATGAATGGAGTTCCAATTGATTACAGCCTAGTTAGCTATGCTCTGTGTCATAGCTTCTGCCTCCTTACTCTCGCCTTTGAAGAAATTGCATTTGGAACTCAAATTAGTTTTAAGTGTTCCTCCGGGAGTCGAAGCTGTTTGTGGAATATGGGCTGAAGTTACAGTGAAATGAGGCGTTTCACTAGGTCGAAGGTACAATGTTATTTGTCTGTAGATAGTGTGTAATAATGCTACTTGGAGAATCACAAACAGAATTGAACTTTTATGTTTAATTCTGCAGTCGGTTCTATGGTCGAAACGTCAGAAATAAGAAAGCTTAAATCACTAAAACAGAGGGGAAAAAACAACCATTTATGTTTAGCTTGAGATCACTAAAGCTATTACTATTTTTATGAAAAAACACTGCCAATTATTACACAATGGTTTCTTATTTCCAAAAATATTTGGTTTTATTTATTTTATTAATTAGCAGAAAGTTTTTTTGTTTTTTTTTATTGGTTATTCCGGTTCTACCCATCTTGAAACGTAAGCCCTCAAATTTTGATAGTTTTTTTGGTTTGTGTCGATTACAAAGGTGTATTATTTATAGATTAAATTCAATTTTTTTTCTTTTCTTTTTTTCTCTTTTTAATAATTATTCGCGGTTTTATTGGTCAATAAACACTCATAAATATTTTCTCATTCTTCAAAAATAACTGAGTTATTGAATTAAATTAATTTTAATCAGCAGCCATTTTACAAATAACCATATTAACTGATATTAACGTCTAGGTGTTCGTTGCATGCCCTAGTATTTTTGTGGTAAATTAAAAAAAAAATTGGTTAAGTAGTTTCGGAGAATTTCCGCGGACGGGGAAAAAATGTTGTTTTTTTTATTCGTTATTCGGGATTCAATGCATCTTGAAACGTAAGCCCTCAGATTTCGAAAGGGGTAATTTTTTTTTTTTTTTTTTTTGGTCGATTACAAAGGTTCATTATTGAAAATAATAAACCAAAAAATAAAATGCTGAACATTTCATAGTTTAAAGCTCAAATAACACATCAAATGCCTCATATTAAGAAATATAATCAACTAATCAGGGTAGTATTATTTAAATTAAGAAAACAGGGATAAATCATTTATTTGAGCTGCCTCTTTCTATTCTTTATAGGAATATAATGATTGGCTATCATAAGTTTTATATAGGTCCATTATTGAAAATAATAAAACCAAAAGTGAGCCGACATATCAATACAGATTTTGTAAATGGTCCACATTGGTGGTTATACAGCGTTTTCCGATAGTACCTGTACATCTCAATCAGTAGGAAAAAAAAAACTAAGGTTCTACTTCTTGATGAATTATAAAAAATTTGAACGAGTTATGGGAAATTTACCAGTTTAAGAAACTGTACGCTATTTGTCCTCTTTTACTTATTTGTTGGAACATGTGCATAGTACTTATCAGCTGTTAAATTACTCCCCTTCTTTTATAAACTTTATACTAGCAAATATAATTTATTTATTCTATTGGTACTGTTAATTCCACTGAGGTCGTAGTTGAATCATCTCAGGTAAGGACTAAACAGTACAACCCCCAACAACAAAAGCCAAGGTCCGCATGTCTGTAGGTCGTGATGCTGAGCCTTGTGCAATCCCATTCTTTAAGCTGGGTTTAGACACGGATTCAATATGAAATTCGTGTCTAGCATAGGATAATTGGATCTTTGTCATTTAAAAATCCATTCCTGTAGCTGAATGAATTTCAAAGGCAGTACTGACATCTCAATAAAATTGATGCATGGTATTTTTTCTGCCTGATTCAAAAACCCAGTTTCGCACCTTATTAAGGATATATTTTTATGAAATTTAATTCGTAATGCCACATTATGGTAAAACGGCGGATAAAGTTGAGGATTGATGTAAATGCAGAGAAGTCCAATTAAATAGTATATTTAGTTTAGTTTAGGAAGAATAAACATTCAATAAAGCTTAAAATAAACAACCGCCTTAACAAACTAACAAAAATATTTTTTAACACGGAAATAAAAGTCGATTAGCATTTAAAGTTTTCCACACACCTTTCAGTAAAAAAATTATAAATATTGGAAAATCAATAGGAATCATGATATTAAAAAAATAATTGTCATGTATATATTATATTATCAGAAACGTAAAAAAATATGTTATGAAAAAAATAAATGAATACTATTGCATTATAGATTAATTTTACTGAAACGAGTATTTACTATGACTTCAAAAAATATCCGACCGAAGTATAAGTTCTAATGGAAAATAAATGCAATGTTGATTAATAATACACAAGACATAGGAGGGGTAGATAGAAAATCATACATTTTTTTTTTTCCCTTTTCCCTTGAAAGGAATAGAAATAGTAACGTAATTTAAACGTGAAAAAGAAATAATATTTTAGCATTATTAGAGGTATCGTCTTTATAAGTTATATTTTTACTTTACTTTACATTTGTAGCTCTCATAGTATGTTTTTAGGAATATTATTATATACGTGTTTATACATATATATTACCAGCAGGGGATAAAAAAAGAATCGATACAGTATCGAGTACTTCAATACTTACAAAAAGTATTCGGAAGTTTGTTAAGTAGGAAAGATATCAAAATAAAATGCTAATTTTTTTCAATAAAGAAATGTATTTAGACCCACTAGTGGTGCATAAAATATTTGCTAGATTTCTATTTCAAATGTGAAACCTTATTAGCAGGATACGATAACACTTTAGACCCATTAGATGCTATTATTCACGCTGTAACATCATTTGTACAAGAGCTGAGGTAAAGTTAGTCGTTAAAAAACTTGGGGCAGGATTAAAGAAGATATGTGAAGCGATTTTGTTAAAAGAAAATTTTTCATTTATACACATGTCTTTCGTTGGATCAGTAATGCACACATATTTACAAATCCGATTTAATTTCACTCATTTCGACAGCCAAAATTTGTATTTCAAAAAGTTCTTCTTATATTATATTGTTCTGCTTTTGATTATAAATCGATCTTCATCACGAAAATGTTTATTTTGCTCCATATAATCACCAATCATATAAACTTTTATTTTAGTAGTCTATAACTATAATGGAAACTATAAAAAAAAAGGAAGTAAGGAGATAAACTCTGGATTGGGGGGAATAAGGCAGAGGGGTGACGTTGGATAAGGGAGCTGGCTGGGGCTACCCCACACTTAACGGTGCTCACCGCCCTAAAGTCGGGTCTGATTACAGGCCATGAGGTGGATACTGTGTACAGTACTCTGCACAACCACCCTTTTTTACTGCTAATTGAGAGTAGCCTGATGTGCCTAATTACTGTTTGCTCTAGACTAATCAGCCACCAACCACCGCAGTCGCACTTACTTAAATGTACACCCATCTTGCGTAGCCCCTCTGTCAATAAGGTATACTTATTAGCATTTAAGTCTTTACCGCTTCCTCAGTTCTTAAATACTGCTTGATTTATTAAATCTTTAGTCCTACAATATTTAATGTCATGCTTGGAGGATGCAAACAGTCTAATCGTTTTTCATCCTTGGGTATTATTAATATGTATAGTGAAATTTCAATAAAATGGTTGGGAAAAAATCTGAAACTTTTATTATTTCAATTAATTTAAACTTTTATTTTTAATTTAAATTCATAGGCAAAGCATTTTAATTACGTGTAATTCGTTTGCCTTACACCTCACTCTAAGAAAAATAATTAATCCTTTCTACTATGCATTAGTATAAAAAAAAAAATAATAATAAAAAAACTGCATTATGGAATACATCTAATAAATGCGACAACATTAATATAAGTCATAACACATATGTAGGAAATTGTCCATTGGCAGCTCTCCAAAAACTATGCTACAGCTGAAGGTCCCGTGGCCATTTTCTTTCCAGACGTCCTTGGAGTTATGTTATGAAAGGAGTGGTACCTTAATGAATGTTTACTTGTGACAAATCAAGGTATGCTGAGGGATTTGGATTGAAAGGATTGAATTCGAGAAGAAATGTGTCCCTAAGCTCTACGCCGATGAATTAAAATTTATAATTGTTAAAAAAGGTCAGGTCATCAGTTAAGATATTTTTTGTGAACGTTATTATGTTAAATACTTTACAGTGTTGTTTGTGATGTTTTATCAAATATCTTACATTCATTAATACGTAAAATAAGCATATTTATACTACCTTTTCAAAGTCTATATTAACATGCTACTACTTGTATATTATCATATTTCCAAACTATATTAGAGTAAAGTGATATTTATTAATGATACATGTAAAAACATTGCAATAAGGGAAATAAAACTGTCCAGTTAGCTCTTCTTTAAATTTTGTAATATTAACAGTTCAAGAAAGTGCAAAGAATGGATAATATGAAGTTTAAAAAAAAACAAGAAATATTTGTAAAATAGATATTTAATCCATAAAAGCATATTAATGTCTAGTTGAATCTCTGGAGATATATTTTGGGGTAGGTAGAGGTATTGACCACATAAAAAAAAAAAAAAAAAAAAACAAATTGTAAATTTCTCCGTCAATAGAAAAATAATAAATCATGGATTATGTCCATCTATCTGCTGTTCATTATCATTTGGGGATCAAAAATATCATATTATTTAAATTTATCATTAAATTGAGTTAATGCTTTTTCAAATAATCAAGATTAAGTGAAAATAGGAATTTTGAACGTTGCTTATTTCATTCAAACGAAAATACCTCCTAAACGGTATTTTCTAGTGATAAATCTTATACGAGTATAACATAAAATATTCTCCATAAAATTTTCGACGCAAGAAACATTAACAATGCTAGATCGTTAAATTCTTGAGGGAGAAAAAAAAAACGTTAAAAAATTACTAAACCCCCAGCCAAAAGACATCGAAAACCATCTGTTTGAAAAAAATAAGAACTAAAAAAAAAAAAGCAAGGATGTGTATTTTAATTTAACAAAATATTCTTTAATTTTTTTACAAACCTAATCATGGCTCCAGATGGCCAAATCAACAAACTAATTCGAAGTGAAATTTATACCATGACGACATATTTGTTGTTTTATTCTAACTAAATTATTTTAATTTGCAACTTTTTTTTCAGAAACAATTCTTTATTGCGTAATATTACAATCAGTTCAATTAAGGACAATGCAATAAAATAGAATATAATTTTTAAAAATTGATAACAAAAAACAAATATCGGTAAAGAATCGTGGCATTTATTCATTTTGTAGGAACGCAAACAATAAATAAAAATAAAAAACAATCTTCCTGATATACCGACAACTATTTACGCAGTTTGCAATCAAAACACGAGAAAAAAATAAAACCGAAATGATTTATTTATTAACTTTTCAAAAGACTGTTGCAAAATTGTCTATATGGAAATATTTGTTATTAGCATGTCCCATCTCATAGTTTGCAGTTGAATCAGAATATCTCTTAGCAAACTTCTCAAATGTCGTTGAAGTTGGTTTACTAACTATTTATTTTTTTTTAATTTTGTTTTTTGATGTGCGGGAATTCAACTTGCTTATAAGCCTAAAGGCATGCAAGATAATTTAGAACACTAACCAAAATTTATGATACAGACATGTAACATTTATTAGAAAAAATTTCTCATACCCTGAAATAATTTAAGAAGTATTGTATGTAGACTGAAGAGCAAGAATTTAACCGTAGATTGAGTTCCTAAGCACATTCAGATTGGTATTCTATCCAGAAGTCCTTCCTGAGATTCATGAAAGGTGGATACCCAGTACAGCGAGCCGAACTGAGATACCATCTCATCTTCTCGCTGGCCACTCGTTACCTCTCAGCAGATTAAGATAGATCCACTCCGATCAGTATCTGCCCAAATTACATACAACTTCCACACAAATCGGTTTTCTAAGTCGTTTATGAGCAGTTTAGATTGTAAATATCGTTAACGCTTAGTTTATTACACTCCTAACAGGATAACTCAACCTTAGAGGGGTTTAATTGAGAGAAAATTACCTGTTGCCGACCCACCACGTTGCTATAATTTTGAATTGGGTAATTTAATTTTATGGATGCCCAAAGCATCAAATTTCGTAAATGAAAGTACGAATAGTTTCACAAACCCTTTAAAAAACACCCCTTAATTAAATTTTAAAATAATTGTAATATGTTTGAGTATCTATAGTCATCCAAAAAACAAAATAAATTAAATAACAATATTTTTTTTTAAATATTGATGTCTGTACAGAAGTATAGTCTCGAGAATACCCTTCTCTATCATCGAGAAAAATCATAACAACAAAATCATTAATGATACAATTATAAAATTGCAAATTGCAACCATGAAGTAGGCCAGAAAACTTTTTATAATACCTTAAAGACTTTTCCATTTATTGCAAAATTTAAAAGAAAAAAAAATAAATGTTTTTTGATAAATCGCAATCTGATTTACTAAACTTTTTTTCCAATATTGTTCCCTATCCTATATTTTAATTACCTGAATATTGATTTTTATTTTGGTAGTTTTAGGTTAGGGCTAATATAACCTAAGTGATTGAAGGGTCTTAATGTGTATAAAATAAATAAATATTCTGAAACTAACATTTTATCCACATGACAGGTCTTCGTCAGACTTCTACACAAGGAAAAAAAAAAGAATATCATGATATAAAAGATCTATTTCTTAAATTTACATTTTACAGTCTTTAGTTAACATTAAATAGGACCTTGAAATTATGTATACACATATATATATATATATATACTACACACACACACACACATATATATATATATATATATATATATATATATATATATATATATATATATATATAAAATAAATTCTCATGAAATTAAAACTATAAGCGTTTTAATTATGAAACCATGTGGGTAACTTGAGTTTACCAGTTTTACTCTACGTTTTTCTAAATTTATAACCGTGGACAAAACATTTCTTTTCCTTACATTTTTATTTTGGCATCCTTTTTAAGTTATTTTTTCGGCCGAAAAACGTGTTGAGAATGTAGCTTTGCTGCTATCAACAAAAAAACGAACGAAATTGGTTAGGACGTAATTCACGTATTTTGTACTCACAACACTTTACCTATATTGAGAATAAAATAATTTAACGAATTCTCGGAAATTACTAAAAACGAGACTTTTTTACAATGTTTTCTTATATATGTAGTTTTTTTATCATCCCAATTTCTTGAGAACATATTGTTTTGTTTTTTTATATATCAATGTCCATATATGGTGAACCTTGAGTTTTCCCGATATTTTTAGGAAAATCTCAAAAGGGACAGGCTCATAAACTATGGAACTAATAATCATTAAAAATCCATATGATGAGTACAAGTGACATAAAATTGGTGACTGAGACTGCTTCCTGGGATATAAAATTCTGATCGCTGTTGAAAAGTCTTTGAAAAATATTATCTTCGGTAGCTCTACGCATATCAGAAAGAAACAATAACTATAACCATGATGAGAGTACTATCTACATTCTTGGTCTGTACAACACAGTATCTAAGTAGCAAGGGCATTTGTTCAAACAATGAAATTTAAATTATCCAAAAAATTATTATTTTTTTATCAAGATAATACAATCTGCCACTTCAGAGGCAATTGTATACAGATAGGCATAGTATTACAGGCAATTAGAAAAATCATTCATCCCAAATGTACATTGCAAATAAAAATAAAATAAATGATTAATAAAGACTAAAAAAAGTAGAGAAAATATATAAAATAAAATAATAAACATATATAAAGAATACAATAAGAATAACCTTGATCACATTCATGCTTATTTGCAATGTTGTAACCGAAAAATCAGCCCTTTAAACAGGAAGGTTACAAAGAGCCAAACGCTTAATTTGTTTGGCTTCTATAGTCTTATCATCATTGCACTGCTTGTAGAAATTTCGATCTACTGAAGTTGCCAAGTTCGATAATATTTATAGCCGAATATCTTAAAAGGGGCTGGGGACAAAATGATGAAGCTCATATACATCATACTCTATGTAATAAGTACTGTTGAATAAAATTGTTCATGATAATCAAAAATTTTCAGGAGAAAAAAATAATTAAACTTGGACGATTTCAAATAGGTTAACCTAAATTAATCACAATTCTTTAATTTAAATTGTCGTTTTAACTCATAAAATTACTTCACATACTTTCGGCACAATAAATTCCATAATCGGACAACACCATGTGATTTTTTTATTTATTATATTTTTATATTTATTAACAGAACAGCTGTTATAACTGACAGCAGAACCAGATCTTCTAAGTGATTACTATGAAACCCTCCACCCCCCAAAAAAAAAAAAAAAATCCTATCACTGTTCTTGACCATCTCGTTAAAAGTCTAACCTCGTTATCTCGGTGACCTCGATGCCATCCTTTATGGGGCATAAAACTTAGGAATGCAATCTTCACCCAACACAATTTCTAATTTGATCAATAACTTGCTTGTATGACCATTATAAAAAATATTAATTTTTCTTAATGTTAATTATAAATAATAGATTGTTTTAAATAAAAATAACAGTTTGAATTTTATAAACTTATTTAGGCAATTTTTATTAACTAACTTAAATATCGTGGTGAAAGCTGATTAGAAGGAACAGGTCCATAAAGTTTTATAACTAAAGACCATTATAGTAGTTTTATTCCAACTATAAAAGAAAAAAAAAAAAAAAAAAAAAAAGAAGAAGAAGAAGAAAGAAGAAGAGTCTTTTTACTTTATTTTTTAAAAATATATTATAATATTATAATTGTAAGGAAAAATAAAGTACAAGCTATATATATATATATATATATATATATATATATTAATATATATATATATATATATTATATATATATATATATATACATTAATGAAATTCTTCAGAAAAAAAATAGCTGTACAATTATTTGTAATTTGTAGCATTGTTTTATAGTAGTATGATTCCGTTTAATACAACACATACTTGAAAAACTCCCTATTTACTACAAAATACTGATTTCTAGAACAATTAATAGATCTATTTGGGCATGTGGCATTGAGCTATCGGGTTCTACTCAGCCGTCAAATTCCTCCCGCATCCAATCCTTGCAATTCAAAATCCTACAAAATATCCTAAATGATCCTTATTTCATTACTAATAAAATCATCCATGCATCTGAATATCCTACTACTACCGACGTAGTCCGAAATCGATGACAAATCCTCTAATTCTACTACCAGCACACACAAACCCGGTTGTCCGTAATCTCTCGTCGTCATCTCTTCCTGATAATTCTCCAATGCCGAAAAGACGGTGGCTTCGAGACATGCTAATAAAATAAATATTTTAGTGTTACCTAAAAGAATGATAGTAGCGCTACCACAAGGAAGTTTTTCACAACACTATTTCATGCATATATTTGTAATTTTGGCACATTTACTTGTTGTATATATTGTACTAGCTGTTGCAAGAGACTTCCTCAGCCCTAATTTTTGTTATTATGATCACGATTAAGAAGTTTTTAAAAGAATTATTTTAACGTACCTTGCTCAAAATGATATTTTTAATTTTATTTTCTTGTGACAGAAGAACATACTGATTTTCTCCTCAACCCGATCTTGACAACGCGACATAGCCGTGTGAAAAGCAGCCTTGGCGTAAATCGATTTATACGTGTTTAAATGTTTGCCCCTGTGCAATTTATTAACTATTACGGCAAGAGGTAACTTAACGGAATATAGAATTATTTTAAAATTAAAAGGTAAATCATTTGGAATCATTGGGATGCAAGGTTAATTCTCCCCGTTTTTTCCACATTTTCCACTGATTCTTCGCTCCTATTGGTTGCAGCGTGATGTTACATAGCCCAAAGCCTTCCTCGATAAATGGAGTGTTCAAAACAATAAGAATTTTTCAATTGGAACCAGTAATTCCTATGATTAGCACACTCAAACAAACAAACAAACTCTTCAGCTTTATAATATTAGTCTAGATATACAGTTGTAAAAATCAAGTAACTTGGTCCTTGATTTTCTGCGGTATGTTGTAGTATAAACTCAATGAATAACATAATTTAATCAAGATAGTTTAATGTCATATGATTAGAATACTCATGTTACTAATATTTTTTATCAATATAAAAATGTATGAAATATTACGAAATTTCAATCTCTCTGATTTTATATACATACCTTCTTTCTTTCTTACCATCCTTCAATCGTTTTAAAAATCATAAAGTGAAGTCCTAGATAAGTGTTTATCGACAAATTTACAAGATCATTGTTACCAAACTCACCGTAGAACCTTCCAAAGCCATAAAAGCGGGGAATAACAACTGAAAGGACAGATACGACTAACTTGGGACTGATACTGTCTGCCCGAGGTGGCAAATGGCCGAAAAAGGCAGTATATATTTATGTCTTCGGCGCTATCCGATAATGGCAGGTATTTCAGGGAGTGTATGTTCCTTCCTTTTGGAAAGAGGGCTGTGTTGTTTTGTACCGTCTCGGCTTTACTCAAACACCGAGGATAACATTTACATTGAATAGTACTTCTCTATTGAACATCAGATATACCTTCAAAGGTATCTCGAGATTATTTAGATGGATGAATGGAGTCAGTCAATTAAGTGAATCACTGGCGTTATTTAACTAAAATTGAAATCGCGTTCAGACATCTCTGCTTATATATCTGGTTGTTAATAGTGACGAGCATTATATAGTAAGTTTAGCGCCTTTTCTCTTTATACTCCTTACAACTGAAAAGTAATTTAACTTTAATAATAAGCCCGTCTTTAAGGCCACTAACCGATATATGAAATATATTTTAAGGGAAGGTATTGCGAAAAGTGTCACGTTATAGTGTTCTACAAAAATACACATTTTATGGTCTCCTGTGTCCAAATGACCATGTGACGTGAAAATGACAAGTTTTATAAAACTCAAATTTCATATATTAGAAGTGTTAGATGTTACTGCAAATATTTTATTAAAATCGGAGAACCATAAGATCAACTTTATACCATGCATTTTGCATCTTTTTACGAATTTATAGCTCCACCGATTTTGATTAATAACTCCCAATAAAGATGAAAAATATAATGGGTTTTAACATCATATAAGTTTTATACTACTCTATGCCCAAAATCACGTGTTCAAACTCGCAGATGGCCCTAGATTTTTTTAAGGGAGTAAAAAATCCTCAGTTATTCCGTCCTTCGGAGAGGACGATAGAAGGTGTTCCCGAGTTTGTGCGATGTCAGATACTCGTTAAAGATCCCTATCCAAATTAAACCTGGATAGGCAAAATTTAGGACTCCACTGTAGCATCGCCCGATTAGCAACAGCGATATAAAAGGAAGTTAAATAAAATAAACAAGCAAACAAGTTTTATACTAAATAAAATAGTCTGTCAGGGCTAAAATTATGATATTTGAACCTTTTTTTTCTCTAAAATGCCTGAGAAGTTGCAAATTCAAAAAGATTGTTTAGCATTTTTTATCTTTTTACGATTTTCTCAACAAAAAAAAAGGCTCGCTATATCGATGTAAAATTTAATGAATGGATTAGTCTGACAGCTGGATTGCCGAAATTTTCTGTAAATGTTAAATTTTCTATCTCTAAAGTACCTTTAATTTTGAGGATTCAAAAAATCAACCACCTAATGATCAGAAACGGCTAAACATTTTGTACGAGTTTAAGGACCAAGGGGAAAAGAACAAAAGTTTTTTTCTTTTTTTTCCGAACATAAGAATAGTAATATAGATTTATAATATGCCGTTGGAAAGCTTAAGATTTGAGAAAAATTGTTATGTTATATACACAGTTGTGGAAGATAATATAAAGTATGGAATAAACGTAAGAGATTATTGTACATAACGATTTATCTTGTTATATTATTTAATCTAAAGCATATGTTTCCAACGAAACTAAATATAATTATTTAACCTTTTTCATCTCTAGCTTTATTAATTAGTTCTTGAGTTGATTTTAACAACCAAGGTAAGTGAAAGTCATGTGTTGCCCAGATTTTTCATAAATATAATCAAAGCAGCTGTAGCTTTAATATTATTGATTACGGTTTTATTGCGCAGTAGTATTAAAGTTTTATTTCTCCTTATTTTTTTTTTTCTATAGAGGTTACTGTTCAAGATAGTAATTACCATTATTTTAAAAATATCAAAAATTATATAACGGAATGTCTAAAATTACTGAACATTTACATTTAGAGACATGCCGGCAATAAATTATGTCGTATTAAGTAACACATTTATCTTAACACGCGCCAACGCGATCACAAAAATCACGAGGCTTATGTCACCTAAATAAATGGTCGAAGCCAAAAGATTTGACGGAAGTTGGTGAGGGCTATATTAGTAGCCGGCAATATCACCTTACTGAAACAAATCTTTGTGTCAGCCTTAGAGCTCGTAAAGATCACTGAGCCTCTTGTATATGAATAGCTTTTAGAGGCACTTCTCCGATCCAGATCATATAAACCTATTTCTGAAGGGGACGTATCTTTTTATAGCGGTCATAGTCACGTTTATAATGACTTTTATCCTTTGCCACCATTGAACTTTATGAGCCCATCTTTTGTAAACATTTATGCTTTATAGTTACTCTTCAGGCCGAGGTAAATCTTAGTTTATGAGGACATCCTGTTGTTAATTGATATATTCGGTTTCAGTTTTCTTCTCTAAGACTTATAAATATTTTTGGAACAAAATCCTGCCTAATTTAATTTTCATTTTTAATTTTTTTCAAAACCCAGCATATTTACTTGTTGTATTAAAAAATACGGATTTAAATTTCAATAAAAATATTTAAAAAAAAAAAAAATTAAATTTAAGCTATGACTTAAATAGTATACTGCTGTCATAAAGGAATGGAAAATCAATAACAAAAAACCAACTGATAGTTAATCCTTTTTTAGGTAAAACAAAATATACATATATACATACAAAATATACATTCCACATTCTTGATTTAATTGGTTTAACGAAATATTGCCATGAATAGATTGGAACAATATTTCAGATATATATTATTTAATCAATGGTATTTCTTGACCAAAAATCCTATTGTTAGATTTTAATAATCATTTTCTTAAACCTAATATAGGAATTGGTATTTTATATATGTAATGATTTTATTATTTTATAAAACCTTTAATAATTTCAGCAAAAATCGTTGATTTTTTCCTTAATTCAATTAAAATTCATAAGATGGTATAATGAATGTGCAAAAAATTGTCTACACATGATTTAGGTTTTTAAAATATGTTTTATTTATATTTAGTAGGTGCGAGTACATATGGTATAAATAGTTTCTTATAATCTTATTAATAATAATTGCCCCTGAGTGCGGCTGTATTATTTTGCAATAAATAAATACTTATAATACACATAGGCGTATAATATACCGTTGGAAAGTGCAATCATTTATAAAAGATAATATGCAATAAAATAAATCGTACGAATTAATATAAAGCTGTAAACTCGTAAACGTATGAACATATATTATTAATGAGAGAGGTTATCTCCATTATATTCTTCTAATTAGTACGCAGGTTTTAGAAACAATATTACGTACCGAATTGTGACGAAGTCTTTAGCATAAAGTGGGTGTTTAAATGTTAATAGATACTTAGGAAAGATGACAGAACTGTTGTTTCTGATTTCGTTCTCTGCAAATTCTCACCGAGTAGCATGTTAAGAGAATTTATCCGACTCTACACCAGAGTGGAGTAAAGACCAAAACCCAGAGCCGGTTTGTTAGGAAGTTGAGCCAGAAGTATGTTTTCAACTTTTTCCAAAACAAGAGGACATTCATACATGACTGAGTTCCCCCGGCGAACGGAATGCCCAGCTTCCTCAAGTTTTACACGGGTCAGTAGAGGGGTGTCCTTTAACCCGCCCTTTGTCGTGTCTACGGAAGGATGTGTCCTGGTCCAGCTATCCGATAACTTTACTTCTGATAAATAAAAGTTCTAATGTCAGTTACACTCGGTGTTATCTTCTGTGATTCACTGTTCGAAGTCAAGGGAATTTCTAAACTTAACCCATAAATTTGCCTGTACTGATTCCATACATTCATGTTGGCTTTCACACACCTATGCTATAGTTCAATGTTACTTTAAAGCCAAATTTTCAAAACGGCTTTCTCTGTTCCGCTATCTAGGACTCCTTCTTGACAAACATTCAACATGGAACTCGCACACTAGACTGAAACGACAAGAAACTGCGCGCCGCTATCGGATTTTTCTACACTTACTGAACAGACGCTTTAACCTTCCAATCAACTTCAAAAGGCTCATCTATATGACCATCATAAGGCCTATCTGGACTTATGGAGTTGAGCTTTAGGGCTCTACTACATCATCAAATTCTTCCCGTATCTAATCCTTACAATACAAAATCCTTAACGCTCCATACTTTGTCACGAATAAGCTCATCCATATAGACATTAATGTTCCATATATTACTTTACTGATTTGGCTCAAACCAGGTATCATTCCTTCCATGACAAACTCCTCTCCCCCCCCCTAAACCATTTGTTTCAATCCTTTCTTCATCTTTCATTCCTGACAATCCTCCTAGACGTCTTAAAAGAAGATGCCTTCGAGAACTTCTAGTTGAGATTACCTATTGGAGTACTACAAATGGACGGTTTCTCTTCAGGTCTTTGGTACAGTAGATATAGAGACTTGTACTGTGAAATAAGGTGATTAGGTCTTGATCACGCTCAGCTACCATGTTTTTTCCCCAATTTGGGTACCTACTTGAATGAGGCTGGGTCTGTCCCAGAAGGATCTCCACTTCGGTAGTGATATTCGTGTCTCGGATCCATACCGACTGTTATTATGTCATTTTAGGATTTATTTTGGGATGGGAAGTCCCTCCTGAGGCTTATCCGCTATCCATAAAATGAGTAATGACGATAAGTAAATGTGAGTTTAAGTTATAATAATGTGGCTTGTAAGGCATGCTGGAGAAAGGATGCACAGTGGCATCTCTTCCTCGCCTGATTCCTACCATGCATTTATGCCAGGAGTTCCCTCATCTGTCTCCTTTTAGCCTATTATCTTATATTCTCACTTTTATTTTATTTAATTTTAATACTTATCCATAATATAAAAACGTAATAGATAGCGAAAAAATATTAACTAATCACTTAAATGTTTTTTCTTTTACCTATTCATTTCATGTGACAACATTTGACCGAACATTGTAAAATGGTCCTAGAATTGTTACTTTCTCTAACCTATGTATGAAATATATAGTAAGAGAAAGTATTGCGGTATTGAAAAATTTTGGAATTCCAGTTTTCAACTACACTTTTTAGGGTCCCCTGAGTCCAAATGACCAAGCCCCACAAAAAGGTCTGTGTGTCCGAGTGTGTATGTGGCAAGTCAAGCACGGACAAGAAAAGTAGTGAAAAATGAAATTTTATATTTAAGGCAAATATACTCCCGAGATGTTACAGCAAAGTTTTCATTTAAATCAGTTGACCGAAAGTGCCACATTATACTATTGTATTTTGCAACTTTTTACTATTTTCTCAAAAACGGCTATGACCATTCTTATTAAGCTCGCTATATCGATGCAAAATTTAATGGGTTTTAATATCATGTAGGTTTCATTATGATCGAAAATAGGTTGACAGGGCTTAAATTCCTAAAGTTTAAATTTTCTTTCTCTAAAGTACCTTCAATTTTGTAGATTTCATAAGAATAACCATATCATATTTTTTGTATTAATAAATGTTCCATTCGATAAACAACTGAAGGAGAAAAAAGCAAAAATATTTTTAGTGCAATTTTTGTGTTTTTAAACATAAAAACATAATGTATATGTAAAATATACCGTCAAAAGCTTAAGATTTTAGAAAAAATATCATCTTTTACACAAAATTTTAAAGTTAACGGATAGTGATGAAAAGCAGACTAAAATAACTGATTGTCGTAGATAATATTATAATAGAATGTTTAATAAAACACATGTTTCTATAGGAACTCAATATAATTGTTTAACAATTTATTTTCATCTTTAAACGTTTTTAAAATTTCTTAAATTGATTTTAACGTAAGTTAAAGTCGCATATTGTGCGCACCAGATTTTTTATATACGTTAACTGAATACATATTAAAATTTCACTTTTGTTAGTAAAAATTCGTTTTGAATGAACTTTTTTTTTTTTTTTTTTTTTTTTTTGTTTAATTAAACATCAAAGGCGGCAATCCGACTGAGCAACGCACACATGAACAATATAGGAACTTCGTAATTGTCTAGGGGTGGAGTTTATTGCTAGCAGTAAGTCACAATAGCGGTTATAAAAGTGGACCTAATTATAGGCTGGGCCTAACAAGGAAGTCCAGGACAGAAGTTTGGAATGGCTTTAGTACGGGACCTCATCGGCTCCGCATCGAATATCCATTCACTCTAGAACTGATCGTCATATGATTTAACTTTGCCACTGGAATAGGCCGCATTATGAGTTGGTCCGACTCATTAGTCGAGGAAGGGGTAGTTGCATGGAACAACAACCGCCATCGCAGGCCAATAGGATACGCCTGTTGACTTGCAAATCTATAAAACAGTTGATTAACTCATCTGTTCTGAATAATGGTTAAAATAATTTTTCTCCGATAAAAACTCAAATAAACTTTTCAAGAGATTTCATTCGTTTTATTATTAAATCTACCTGGATCAAAAGTAGAAAATATGATGTGACAAAAAAATTAAAAATCAATATATCACGAGGTCATTTAAAGTTTTGTTTTAGAGCCTCTACAATTAACATTGAATATTTTTTTTTGAGAAATTCAAAAGTACGTAACCGTATAGATAACGCGAAGGTGACAGTATAACAACATAAGAGTACTTTTTGCAGGCTCTTTGGAGATCTCTGTCGAAACCTTCTGATCAAATTTCTGATATTGCATTTAAGTAAGATGTAATTAGAATTTCTAATGTGCATTGATATTAGTTATAATATTCTTTTAGGTTTTAGTTAAATGTTTTTTTTAATTTAATAGGTTTCATGCAGTTGGTAATTCCATTCAATATCCTCAAAAGAACAAGATAGCTAAACGGCAACACTCAACAATTTTGATAGGTATGTATTAGGATGATGTCCTGTATCTAATTGTTTACATTATTTTTTAAATCTCAAATAAGTTGGTTAGTATCTTCCCTTTATTTATCTCATAAATTTTTTTTTCAAGTATCTTCCCTTTATTTATCTCATCATTTTTTTTTTTTCAAGTATCTTCCCTTTTATTTATCTCATCATTTATTTTTTTAAGTATCTTCCTTTATTTATCTCACTATGTATTTTTTTTTCAATTTATCTTCCTCTTCATTTATCTGATCATGTATTTTTTCATTAACTAACTAAAGTTATTAAAAATGATACCTCAAAATCCTGAAAAAAAAACACACTGGTTCTAATAAAATGAAATAATAATTATAAAAAAAACATATATAAACATATACCTAACATGATAAAAACAAAAAACGGTGTTGGCTGATTCCAGCGTGTTATGGTAATATTTTCTCTCAAGCATAAGAAGTAATGTTTGCAGTTTATTACTTAATCATACCTATTACTTGTTAGAAAATTGATTATCGATTTACATATTGTTACATTTAAATCAACTTTATGTGAATTAAATTTATTTGTTGTTTCGTTGCAAATTGTTTTACCATGTAAATTTGGTGGTTGATTAAAAAAAAACAAGTAATTCAAAGAAAAAAATTAATGATGGAAAATAATATATTTTTTTTATGATGATTAATAATAATGTTACCATCTGCCATTGTATAGTTTGTAACATTGTTACGAAATATTAACATTAATTAGTCGTTTAATTAATTTAATTATATGTGTTATATTACTATGACATTACATTTATTGATTCTTTTTATTTCGAATTATAGATGAATTATTTTATTTACAAAAACGAAGTTAAATATTCTTCAAATTTGAAATATATTTAATAATTAAGTTCAAGTTTTGTTATAGCTTTAACTGAAGATAGGATGAATATCTGGGGCAATTCTTTAATTTTAAAAAATAAGTACCAATTTCCGTGATTAAAGGTTCACATATTAAAAAATAATTTCTCAATAGTAATTATATTCTCCGCTGGCAATCGAAATAGAACTTATTATTAGCTCAATGTAGTCGCAAGATTCTACCGGCGAAGAGCAAGTTCAACAGTTAGTACTACACTACTATGCCGTAATAGAGCAGGCGAAACTTTAGTCTCACCGTAAGTGATACGTAATGTGTGTGCGGAATAATTAACTCGTAATGGTCTGCACCATTCCTCAAAGTTATGTAACCGTGCCCTGAGTTGTGGAAACACATTTATTTACGGAGAAGTGACTCTAATCAAGATGAATTGATCAAGTTACACACTCAGTGGGCGGCTCGACATCCCACTGCAAATGGAGATCAAGAAGTCTTGTATAAATCAAGATGGAATTGTTAAATAGTGGTTTGCTGCCACCATAGGTGACAAAATTAATTCTTGAAGTTTCTAAGATTTTTTTTTTTTTCTAACACCTTAAATACTTTTAGCGAACAATTGTAAATCCATTCTTCTCAGGAAATCTGTTTATTATTGCATATTACATGTTTCTAAAACGTTATAGGTACAATAAAAGAATCAATGACTGATGTTAATTTTTTTTTTTTTATGTCATCTTCGATTAATAAAATTTTATAATCCTGAAATTGATGAAACATTGATTTTACTTAGGATAAGTTTTAAATGGCAAAATTTTTAATTAACCTGCAAACTGAATTTTAAGTTCTTCCAATATCGTCTTACAGTATTAGATCGAAGTTTTAAACAATTAAAAACGAAAAATCAAAATTATTTTTAGATGATGAAAAATGAATAGAAAGAGACCCTTTAACATTTTTTTTTTTATTATTTATAATTTTTTTTTTTAATTTTGAGAGTATATAACATTTCTTTTTTTTGAAAAGTGACGGATGAAGAAAAGGACTCGTTTAAAATACCACAAAATGAAAAAAAATAACAAATATATTTATACCTGTTTTATTACTTCCAATAGATTTCTTCCATTAATTTATTTATTTTTTTTAATATTTATTTATTGAGATATATTGCAATTTATTTGAGAATGAACAATAGTAATAGTGATATGAGACCAAACTCATATAACATATACAGAAAATAATGTGAAGTCAAATTACGTAAAATAGAAAAAGCAAATTCATATATATATAATAAAATAATAATAATAATAAAAAAAACACATATATTTCCTTCCATTAATAAAATTCAAAATGCTTAAAATATACAAAACCCTTAAATTTTTTTTATTAAATCAACATGACGTTTCGGGATCTTCTCCCATCTTCAGAAGTCTACAATGTAAAATTACCAAATGTTGATTAATTAAAAAAAAATTTAAGACTTTATGGAAGAAATTATTCAGCCCGAATATCTACCTTAATATTTATTCGAGATCTTCCGGTGTTTTAGAATATATTGATTGATATATACATATATTGATATATACAAAACCCACTTTCTATGGCACTTTGATCAATACGTTATTTTTTTGTAAAAATTAATCTTGAAATCTAAAAAAAATTAAAATTAGTTGGCGAGAGTTTGGGCGATCAAAGAGGGAGCAAGGCTTATGGGCATAAATTGAGTTCTAAAAGGTATATCTATTTTAAGAAATTTTACAGGAAGCGCAAAAGGTTCTCATTAATATATTATTAGAACAAATTATTTGATACTTTTCACATTAAAATTTATTTGTTTACTATGTTAATAACACTAAATTAAAGTGATGAAATGAAATGTTTTAGTATGATTTGGAACGGAACTAAATGTTTAATTAGTACCTTTAGAAATTTCTAAATCGCGTTTTAGAAGGACTTGAATGTTATCAGATAAAAACAAGTAGAAGATATAGGTACAACTAAGTGATAAGAATAAAATTATGTTAAAAAAATCAATTTTCGCTAAAAATGTCTTTTAGTACCATTTGGAAATCAATTTCAATAAGGATCGTTACTGTGATTTTTTTTATCTAACCAGTTTTTTCTCTTAGAAGTGGATTTGCTTACATCGAGTTCCCTTTATGTTCTCGAATGTTTGTTTTGGCATTTTGTTTCCGCAAAAGCTCCCAGAACATCGTCATTAATGAAAAAATCCTTTCAAGACTCTCTTTGTCTTCCAAGCTGAATTCCGTTGAACGGTGTACTCACTAATACTGCACTCATTCCACACTTTTCGACATCTCGGTAAAAATTGAACTTTTTTTTTTTTTTTTTAGAAGAGTAATAAGTGATGACATGTATACGAACGGTAAATCAAAGAAACATAAACAGTTTATTGTATAGAAGGGTATTAAAAGAAAAACCTAAAATACTGCATTATATTTCGGATAACCTAATAATAATCGTGAGTCAGTGTCACTGTCTGTTTGGCTTGAATAAAGTTAATAACGTGAATCTTATCCTATTCCCCTTCAAAAAAAAAAAAATAAAATAATAATAATAAAGAAGAATAAGAGAACTCCTATAAATAAAATAAAAGATTTGAAAATTCGTGATTCGTAATTTAAGATTTGCCACCTATTTAATTTTTTTTTTTTTTAAATTATTTTATTCATATTTACAACTGTACACTGTACAAGAGAATGAGCTATTTTCAAGATATTGGCTTGAAAAAGTCTTGAGAAGAATCTAACCAGTGGTAGCAGTTCACTATTTAATTTAAATCACACTGTAGGCGAAATTTCAAGAGCGCTCGTATCAAAACAGCCAACATCATAATAATATATGTAGATAACTTTGGTTTTAACGGGAAATATATCATAAAATTTTTGGATGTTTTCCAAACTGAAGTAATCCACCAGAAATTATTATTCGTTGACCGAGAAGGACAAAGTTGTTCTTTACGGTTCTGATTTTGATTTCCCGTCTGAGGATCCTTCCGGAAGAGATGGAGCATTAATAGGCCGAACCTCTAGAACGGTCACCGCTCCAGTTTCTCTCATTTTCCACATCGGCGCCCTGGCTAACAGGCTACCTCAATATCCAACTGCTATTAGCACACCTGAAATTGGGTTTATAGTTGGAGCAACATTGTCATGTAGTCAATGCAACTGCCGACAGTTCTTGTTTACTATTACACTTGAGCTAAATTACAATAGGCTACAATTATTATAGCAAGATGATGTAACGTATACTCAAATAGGATTCGATGAACAACATGGCATTTTTGTTATTACTTGATTAGCTAACAACTAATTCTAAATCTGATTATCCATGTTTGTTACATGATACATTAAATAACATATCTTAGTATTGTTTTAAACCGGAAAATTTGTAGTAATAACTAGTTGGAAAAAAAAAAAAATTGTTTTCTTTATAATTCTTTCAAAAACAGTTTTACTATAAAACTAATGATCAATTTTTCGGTGTTTTACGACCATATTTTTCTATCCTAGTTATTACAACAATCCTTCCGATTTAAAATAATTTTAAGATGAATAAATATTGTGGCGGAAACAAAAAAAAAAGTTGATGAATAAATGTTTTACTGAACAATTGAATGAAGTGCTGCATAACTATTGTAAAATGGAGAAGGTGAAGAGGATCGTGAAGATGGTTTACTTATAAGTTTTATAATATAAATGTTTTTATAATAAAAATTAGAACTATTCTATATTTTTCAAATCTAAGTAATATTTTTGTTTTTATTATTAATGTCGAGCACTCTTTAGGGTATGCTAAAATGTTATAATATATATATTTTAAAAAGTAATAAACTGCTTCAACGGCTTAAGGTTTTCGAAAATAAGGTACGGTGTAAAATATTTAGTCCGAAGAGAGATGAAGCAACTGGAGAGTTTAGAAGGTTGCACAACGCGGAATTTCGGAACTTGTACCCTGTGAATATAGCATCGCGTTGACTCAAATGGGCGCGTAAAGTTGGCTTGGTGAGGAACGGATCCCGAGAAAGTTAGTATTCGCTGAATCGACTGGTAGGCGTCCGAATGGTAGGCCGATTACATTTTTCATCTTTATTGGGAGTTATTATTCAAAATCGGTGGAGCTAGAAATTCGTAAAAAGGTGCAAAATGCATGGTATAAAGTTGATCTTATGGTTCTCCGATTTTAATAAAACATTTTCATGAACATCTAACACTTCTAATATATGAAATTTAAGTTTTATAAATTTGGTCATTTTAACGTCAGCTGGTCATTTGGACACAGGAGACCATAAAATGTGTATTTTTGATGAAAACTTGACACTTTTCGCAATACCTTCCCTTAAAATATATTTCATATACTCGTATCGGTTAGTGGCCTTAAATACGGGATTATTCTAATTCAAAGTTAAATTACTTTTCAGTTGTAAGGAGTATAAGAGAAAAGGCGCTAAACTTATATAATGCACGTCACTGTTAACAACCAGATGTATAAGAAGAGATGTCTGAACCCGATTTCAATTTTAGTTAAATAACGCCAGTGATTCACTTAATTGACTGACTCCATTCATCCATCTAAATATTCTCGAGATGCCTTTGAAGGTATATCTGAAGGTTCCTTATAAAGCGGAATCTACTTCAGCTTCAGAGAAGGATAATATGTAGAAGATATTAATGTGTAATTGTACTGTTATCTAATGTAACCTCAATGTTAATATCCATTGATAGCTTACAAATGTAGTAGCTAAGTTAGAGCTAGATTAGCGTGAGCGTTGAAATGGCTGTTAATACGTTGTAAGTATCAAAGTATTTTGATTCTATTGAAACTCTTTACAATGCTTATCAATCCTACCATTATTAAATCAAAGAGATGTTATTAATCATTATTTTTAAGGTATGTGTGACTTTTGTACATATTTTATTGATTTTGTTTTGTATATATGTATATTTTACTATTATTATGTAAATTTATTGTTTTGTATATATAGTGTGAATGTTGTAATTTATCACTATTAAAAATGTCCTAAATTGGACAGATTGTAATATTACTCAATAAAGAATTGTTTCTAAAAAAATATTATTATTTTTAAATTTCATTTCTTCGTCTGATATTTTATATTATTCAGTGGAGACAATAGTTTTAATTTATCACACGACCAGAGAGCTTTAAATATCTTGTAAATCGGACTTTTACAATACATTTTAGAAGTTTAGTATATTCGAGGCCTCCTCGTAGTAAGGTAGTAAATTCTAAAGGACAGATGCGGGAAGGCTCTCAATTTGCAGTACTATTTCTCCATCGCTTTAGATTTTGCCCTTTCGTATAGCGGTGCATGAGACAACTTAAACGACCTCTCTTTACCTTTCTCACTGAATGTATCTTATACTTTAAGATTAAGTGTACTTACTCCTGAAAGAGTATGCATGTGTAGGACTGTGAGAAATAGGGAAAGCAAGAACGTATGTTTTCGAGAGGACACATTCGCGCAGTAAATTTTTAAATACTATCACTTATACTTATACTTTTGAACTAAAATATTTCGGACTACATATCGGATTCTGCTATGAAGTGATGACGACAATTGAGTTATTTCTCTTTATTTGGTTTAACGATATTATGCTCCAAAAGTAGGAAAGTAAGCGAGATTATATACATACTGTTAAAAAATTACACATAAATATAAAAAAATATATATAATAAGTTGTTGAATATAACATCAGCCTTCTAACAAACAGAAAAAAAAAATTGCGGCCATCACACATTTGAGTCCGCAAAAGCAGCTCAGCCTCATTTTTCCATTTTATTAGTTAATTTTTATTTTTCGTTTACACCTAGACCTATCGAAACTTTTTATTGTTGAAAATTAGATATCTTAAACGATTGTCTTTCTGTTTATTGAATGAAGTACTGTTTTATGTTTTTATATCCTCAAGAATTTAAGGTAGAATTATGTAGAGGACAGAGGCCAGTAGCAGGTCTACGACCACTTTCTCTAGTGTCTGAGGAAAAAGAAGAAGAATGACAATGGATCAAATAAGGAAATCATATAAGCGTTTGTTTTGTTTTTCATTATGTTATAACTTAACATCGCGGAGACTCAATTGGGCGAGAAAAATTGTCGGGCTCGGTGAAGAACGGATTCCGAGAAAGTTGGTATTCGCTGATCCGACTGGTAGGCGTCCTAAAGGTAGGCCGAAGCTTCGATGGGAGGATTTCGTTAAGGCTGATCTCGGGGGCTTGGGCTTGAGCGGTGAGCACTGGACGAGTCTGTGTAGGCGGAATTTGGTGGTATCGGCATCGAACCTTCGGGTTCGGTAAGCTTATTAATATTATAAGTTATAACATAATTTAGTCAACGAAAACAAAAATACATGACCAAATAAAGAAAGGGAAGATGCCAACAAACTAGTTACTTTTCAAAAAAAATATTAAACTAGTAGAGATAGGACATCATTCTAAGAAAGTTTAACATGTCCATATTGTTCGACATCAACTTTCTATAGAGCATTATAAGGGAGGCGGGTATGAGTCAAAGGACTTGCTCAACATTGACGAATATTCTTCATCTTTGATTCAGCGAATAACAGTCCTGTTCTTGGTCCGGGTCAAAACGAACCTACATCACTTTTAATTATCAGAAGAACGTACCTCTCATTTATTATACCCGAGTACGCTTCCTGTTAGGGTGATCTTTAGCGGACTCCCGGCGGGAGCTAAGGTGGGAGACACTTGAAGTGGAAGAGAGGAGCCATGTAATCCCTAATTGAATGAGTGTGGTACCAAAGGGCCGCTGACTGCCTGTCCAAACTACCTCCTCCAAAAGGAAGAGGCTCCCGATTGATCCTGGTTGATCGATGACCAGGGACGGGCGGACGGACAGCGGCACGACCTCCTCTGTCTCCTGTCGGCTCAGCATGTGACGGTTACACGGTCCCATCACGATCCTCAGTCACACGACTTCAGATTAATGTGTACCCGGTAGCTCCTACAATTATAGACTCCTTAGTCACTCACTATATCTGGTCTTAGCGATACGCCTTAGCTGGTGAGCGTGTCAATGTGCCAGGACATATGATTCCCGTTGTGCGAAACGCGGTCAGAAAACTTTTTTTTTTTTTCTTTTTTTTTAATAGTGAAGAATTGAACGCCTACCGTTTGATTAATTAATGAGAATTTAAGACATGAAACTTACAATTCACAATTATAGTTTTATTTACATTATAAAGAAAAAAAAATTAACAATGCAATTCCATTTATTTTAATATAATAAAGCGCAGCTCCAGAGCGAATATGTTATCTATCTTAATATTATCATTAATTAGCAAATTACTGTTATTATTTGTTTGTTTATTCATTTAACATCACTTTGTGCTACTATGACTAATCGGACGATGCTACACTGGTAGTCCTAAATTTTGCCTATCCACGTGTTCTTAGGATAGGGATCTTTAACGAGTACCTGACATCGCACAGGCTCGAGACCATCTTTTTACGTCCTCTCGGAAGGACTGTATAACTAAGGACCTTTTACTCCCATTAAAAAATCCTATGGCCATCTTCAGGTGTGAACCTAGACCCTTGAGCATAGAAAGCTGTTATGCTAGCCACTAAACTACATGTAATAATAACAGTGGGGTATTATTTAGCTTGTAAATAGGTAGGCTTTATGCACCTAATAGATTACGATATATTTTATTCCTCGTCTAAATATCCTAATTTTCTATTGTCCTAACATAGTACGAGCTAATAAAAGTCGATTAAGTCAGCAGGTAAAGTAAAATTTGAAAATGATGGATTATAAGGAACAGAGGAGAAAGCAAGAATATAAATTGGTGGGTTACAGTGGGAATGGAGTTTTTCCTGAAAGGCATAGCACCTCGTTCAGACCAAATCATCATCAGATCATTATTGATTTGTTTATTAGTGACAAAATACGGAGGATTTTGATTTTAAGGATTGGAAAAAAAAAAAAAAGAGCTCACCTACTTATATATTTAAATAAATTGCAATATATAAGCAGTTGGAGGCCACCATATTATCTTTGGTTTTGTTTAGGGATTGTAGACAGATTTTAAGTTTTGATTGTTTTTGTTTTCAATAGTAATTTATGCGGCACAATAAGTAGGTCGGTTCAGTGAAAAAGATATACCTGTGGCAGATACCTATTATGGATATTAAATTTCACTTTGGAACCACTTCTGATTTCCGTGCTAGACCACACACAGTCTATTCGTCTTTCTATCATCAATTATTCACGAGAAGATGGACGGATGCCAGACGTACAAGATGAAATTGTATGTTAACTCATCCAAGGAGTGATTTTTGAGTGAAGAAATTGCTTAAAGGAGTGATTTTTGAAGTGATATGTAGCTCACTTATCATATAGGAAGAATCACAAGTCTTATCTATGGAGGCGCAATTAGCTATCCCCGAGCCTCTGTGGATGAAACTGTACATTTAGAGGAAACAGTCAATATAAGCCTGGGACAGAAGGTGATTTTTTTAGTGAGTAAGAATCTCAAACTCTTGTAGACATATAATCACAGTCGTGTGAAAAAAGATTTTTCCACAAACACCTTTGAAAAAAATTTCACTATCGAAATACTTTCCTTTACTACATGTAAAGTTTTGATATATGCATAGTAAGAAATATTTAACCATTTATAAAATTTCGCTTAGCAAGGCTTTTTTGTTTGTGGCATATAGATTACATTTGGGAGCCACTAAAAGGCAGACGCCTCATCTCGGCTGACTCGAGCAAACGAAACCTATCCCAAAGATATCAAGCTACTCGGGAAGGCAATTGAAAACCTTCCTAAAGATGAAATGAGATGAGGGCTGGAGAAGTAATCCTTTAAAAACTACATCAAATAAAAGGCATAGCTATAAGAAATCAAGAAGGGAGGAAACAATGCTATATCACTTAAGAACTAGTCATAGCGAATCTTCTTCGTGGCTAAGAATCCCCTACGTGTTCGAAATGTGGTGCCTAAAAGTCAGTAAACCACATACTGAAAGACTGCCAAGAATACACCGTTTTAAGGAACCAAATGAATATGAGCCAAACTGCTCGTAAAATCCTACAGGGCACCGAAAATGATGTTGATTCCAGGGTGCACTTTTGAAAAGCATATAGTTCTTTGACACGATTTGTAACGATAAATTACGAGCAAAGACTCCATGTGGGTAAAGATACTCCAAAATTAATTTATAAATAAAATTAAGTGAAAGAAAATAGTCTTTTTACACTATAAACGTAATATTTATTACGACAAATAACAAGTATATAAGCTAATTTGAATTAAATTTCCCAGCCAACCTCCTTTGTATCAAAAATATGATGGATAGGACATAAGATCTGGTGCACGCAACAAAGGACTTTCACTTACCTCCGTTGTTAAAATCAGTTTTAATAGTTTAAAAAAAAAATTAAATTCACTTAGACATAAAAATAAATTGTAAACAAATTAATTACATTGCATTTCAATAGAAACATGTGTTTTATTAAATGATGTAACGGGCCTGATATGTGTGATGGAGTGAGGTTATAAACACACAGCTGATGGGAGCAAAGAGGTTATGTGAAATGGATTTGTCACTGCCTCAAACATGTTTATATTTTATTTCTCATTATATTTAATTAAAGCTCCGTCTATAATAAAGTTTTATTTAAAAAACAAAAAAAAAAAAAAACTCCATAGATAAATATTTTTGGTGTTTTCTATTTTAGTTGAATTTTGTATTCGTTCAAATTATATATTTATCCGTACTAAATAGATGATATAGATCCTACAAAATTAAAGGCACTATATATGATTTGTTTTTAAATTATCGGCATTTGAGGCCTGTCAGAATATTTCAATCAGAATGAAACAAACATGATATTAAAGCACATTAAATTTTACATCGATATAAGGAGTTTATTCCAAATCATTAGCTCCGCTTTTGAGAAAATCGTAAAAAGGTGCTAAATGCATTACCATGATTTATACCTAAAGTGGCTCTTCTAGTAAGCTGATTTTGATGTAAAGGTTGCGGTAACATCTTGGACGTATGGTTATCTTCAATTTAAAATTTCATTATTTCACGACTTTTCGTTTTCGTGCTACACTTACCACACACACAGATGTTTTTGCGGGCCTTCGTTATTTGGACTCAGGGGACCGTAAAACGCGTATTTTGGGTTAAAACTGGTATTCGAAAATTTTCACGATCGCAATACTTTCTCTTACTATATATTTCATATATAGGTATGTGAAAGTAAAAAATAAATTAAGTTAAGCCTATAAAAAACTTTTGGAATGAACATTTAGTTTTCAAGACTATGCATTTTACCAAGCCTGGATAGATAGACCGATTCAGAGAAATTTAAGAGCAAGTCCTCCTGGTGACAAGGCGGAGGAGAGAAATAATAGCGACCGAAGTAAGGAGCAGCCTCGAGGCTACATCCAATTTAACAGAAATTCCTCAGCTGCACCTTAAGCAGCAGATTCCGCATTAAATTTTATTAATGCCTCAGAGCTGGGACGGTCCCTTAAGGAACTGGGCTATTAATCTCCAGCTAGGACCGACTTCTCCGCTCTTCGAGAAATCTTACGTTTTATGGTTTCTGGAAGGAATCGTGAGCTCATTGTATTAATACTAAGACGCCTGGAAATGTCAGTAAAAGATTTTTCCTCGAAAAGTTTTTATTTCCCTAATCGATAAAAAATCTTATTATTATTGAAAGATGTTATGAAAAACAGCAACCTTGTAAATACGGCTCTGTATGCATTATTATATTACATGTATTTGAAATATATAGTAAGGGAAATTATTCCGTTAAAAATATTCAAATTACAGTTTTCACAAGAAATACCCGTTTTAGATCCCCCTGAGCCAAAATGAAGGAGACCCGCCAAAAGGTCCTTGTGTATGTAGTAAGTATAGCTTGAAAACGTTAAGTTGAATAAAACTTAAAAAAATAAAATGTCATATTTTAAAAGCGTATTGTACTTTAGATGTTTTAGCAACTTTTTTTAAACGAAATCGGAGAACCAGATAGAACACTTTTTTGTACAATGTTCCCTACAACGGTTTTAACGATAACTACGTAGATCTAAAATTTGATGGACTTTAATGACATAGGTTTCATTCTGATTGAAATATTTTCTTCATCTAAAGTACCTTTAATTTTGTATATTAGAAAAATAAAATAAACATTACATGTCTTTAACATTGCTACAAACAGGTAAATATACATGGTGAACTAATTATTGAACGGAAGAAGAAAAGAAGAAATATATTTTTTAGGTAATTTTTTTTCCAAACATAAGCACAGTTATATAGTTGTTTAATCAACCGTTTTAAAGATAGCTTTTTTTAAAAAAGTTTTTGAGATTTTTAAAAACTCGTATGTACTAATTTGTGAAAGGAACTTCAACTGACGAATAGGGAATTAACGTAAATGATTGTATATAACAATTCCTATTGCTATATTATTTAATCTAAAACATTTAGATATTATATTCTTTCAAAAAATATTAATTAAAAAATTGTTATATACCCTTGTTTTTATATATCTTTTAATTGCATTTTTACTTGAAACGAAATAAAATTATACCAACTATTTCCACATTTTATGTGAATAATTGACTATTTCACGTGTAATCTAACTGTGGTAAGCCAAACGGTGCATTGACCTAAGCCACAAGAAGAAATTTTAAATAGGGACGCAATTTGACTAATGCCAGTCGAATTCCGCTTTAGGGAATGTAGGAGCATGGGACTTAAGAAGTCGAACCATAAAGAAAGGGAACTGGTGAATGATGAAAGGACAGCAAAGGGCAAAGGAGAACTTTTATGATGCTCGAGTAAGGCTGCCCTAAATCTCCTTAAACCTTTACCAAAAAACCAATTAGACCTAATGGGGTGGCCTCTAGGGTTAGCTCACTTGGATAAACCAAACAAACCGCCGCCTTAAACCAAACCCCTTCCTAGGGTATCTCTCCTTTCTCCTTTTACTTCGGGAAGACATTTTCAAAACGAGTGATACCAATGATCTTATAATAATACTATATAAGACGAAATACATCAACATAAATATAATATAAATGTTAATAATCTTGTGAAATAATATATGATAACAAAAAATACCATGAGGTAAAGTTTAACTCGTCCCTTTCGGATTAGAACAGTTAATAAGCAGTTATTAACTGTAAACCTGGTTATAGCATTTTCTTGATCTATTTATGATAATAGCAGTAATGATTGAACACCTAAAAAATCGATTTTTTAACCATCAAAATTATTTGAAAAGGTACTGATTCAATTTCCAATCGAGACCATTTAATATATATTGGAGGCTAGAGCAGTTAATAGACCTAGAGGAAGTATCTCAGTTTCCAGAGTATACCAAATCTATTCTGAAAGACACAAAGAGAAAGTTAAATAAGAAGACACGTCAATTTAAACTATCTCATTAACAACAGGAAGCACTTAAAGATCTAAATAAATACTAAATTAATTAGGCGTACGAAAAGGAGCAATTTTTTGTCGTATGCTATTGAAAGTAGAAAATCAAAGCATTTCTAAAATATATCCCAGAATAAATATCAAAATATTAGTACTCAATTATCAATTTAATTAACTATTTAGTGCATTAGACAGAACACTTTTTTCTCCAGATCGCGGCTTTGAACCCCGGCTGTGGCAGAATGTTTTTGTATTATTTCAGGCGTCCAACGATCCAGGTATATGAAGAAGTTTCTGGGGCACATCCCGCTTCTATGAAGTAGGTCACTAAAATTTGGAAACAGCGGAGAACTGGTAGCTGAGCATGATCAGGACACAATCAAGATCTGAGATCTATACTGTGAATCAGTTCTATATCTCAAAATGTACTGAGCTAAGAGCCTTCGTGAGTTGTTAAGATGCAGGTTTTCTTTATTGATTTTACGCACATATAATTTAATTATTGTACATCGACTGATTATTGGCTGAAACGTGATCTAGAGTCTTACGAAGTGACATCCCCATACGCCTGATTCTATTTCGGAAGGTAACCCAATCTTAATTGACAGACAAATGTGTCCTAACACCTCGAACGTCGTTCGCTAGTATTTGTCTAAGCTTCGACTTGGAACAACAAAGACTCACGACGACTTAAGATCCAGCTGACTGGGCTTTGACGCCTCCCTCGTTGTCCCTTCCAAAAATAAATCCCCGAGGGGTAGGGCTAACTCATTTGTTAAGGGGCTGCACATGCCAGCGACATATGAGCACTAATTTTAGACAGATGACGACTTAGTCTAGGCTTTGACTAATATCCAAGCTTAGGTATTTATAAAGTTTCCGTGGATGTGTATTAGGTGCTCATTCTTATTTTTTTTTTTTTTACTTAGTTTAAAACTGATTTCTAAAATTTAGTATATTCAAAATATTTGAAAACGCTTATATTCTCCTTCTAAACATCGCGACGAATATTGATACGGGTATCCTATCATTTAGGGCATTCTTTCTGAAGGGGTTATAAGTAATATAAATTATAGGTGGCATAGTCAGGACTAAAGCAGTCAGTTTATGCTTGGACATGGCTCAGTAATGCCGTGATGATGGTTCACAAGCTTGAGCCGAAACGTTGGCAAAATTTTAAGAAATGACTCATTCCTGACTACTCCATCTATAATAGTTCCTACAGTCGACTATACATCCTCAATGTAATATAATTTTTTTTTTTTATTCGTATATATTACAAATTGTCATAATAGACAATAATAATAGTGCTACAGGATCTCATTCATACAATATTTAAATATAAATTAATATTAAGTTTTTCTTTAGAAGGAAAAAATTACATTTTTTCATCAAATCATTATTCCGGAATTATGAGTAGTAATATAGACGTAAAATATACCATTAGAGAGCACAAGAAATGGAAAAAAAATAATAAAATATATCCAATAACAACATTAGAATAACAAACTAATAAACTGAACCAACTAAGATTTTTGAGCAATTGTATGTTTTAAATTTTTACCGATAATCAAATGAATTGACGTTATGTAATAAACATATATCTTCTTGCCATGTGCATTTTTCATTAGAATTAACTCTTAATTTCAAAGGAATATACTCATCAACCGATCAAACTAATTTTTTTTTTAACATAAATGACACCACATTTAAATTGCACCCGTTTGAAGCAAGTCGGCAAGGCGGGTCACAGGTATATATATATATATATATATATATATATATATATATATATATATATATATAATATATATATATATATATATATATATATATATATATATATATATATATATAATAAAACAATTGCGTGATATCATATAGCTAATAATTTAAATCTTTTACTGAACAATAACAGATAGACATTTTATTTCAATAAATAAACTTTCTTCAGTACAGCTTTTTAAATATAAAAATTAAATTGTAATAGTGATTTCCATTAATTTAAACTTCAATTGGTATGTTCATTTATTTATATTTGTATTTACTTACCTCGTTGGGCATCTGCTTTCAATCTGAACCTAGATATATCAAGAGCACTAGGAAATACAGAGGACTTAATTAAACCAGTTTTAGATTTTTTCAAAAAAAAAAAAGTTTTTTGTTATCTAAATCATGAAATATCTTATCTTAATTATAATTTTACAGTTGGGGCGAAATAATTTATTTCATAGAAAATAAAATAAAAGAGAAAGATAAACAAAAAGATTACATCAAAGGAACGATAAGGAATCTATGTATATTTATAAGTAGTTCAGTTTATTATATGGTTATTTGAGAACCACTCTAAGCTTCAACTACAGCTAAGCTACAAAGAGTCCAAAATAAAAAATTACTGTAGGGATTTTAATATATTTCTTACGCTACCGAACACGAATATTGTAGTCGTAATTTAAAACAATTTAAATCACAGAATTGATCATCATCATTGATTGTGCCCGGATAATACGTTCAGGGTGGATTCTAACTGTCAGTATAATAATCCTTGAATATAACGGTCTCTTTTTTAAATTTATTTATTTATAAAGTGGGCGAAATATTATGATAGCATGAAGTTTTAAACTTACTTTGAAGTCAAGATTCTCGTAAAATACTACTGGTAAGCGATATAAGAAGTATTGTCAGATAATAGCCGAACGCTGAGATATTTTGCATACCCTACTTTTTGCTTTCCACAGACTGGAAATGGAATGCCCGTTAGAAAAAGATGGAAGTTTTTGCTTTGTAGAATCAAAGGTCCCGCTCACTCCTGTTCGCAAATCACGTAGCCACTCGTTATATTTATGAAATTTTATTGGCTACTGCCTTCTTCCAATCGGGCATTTGGCCTGGCTACCCTCTCTGAATATCTCACTGGCAGATTCGTCGCTTTTTTTACCACCTTATCCCTCTCATTCCATTCATTCCCTATTGTTTTATTCGGGAGGAATTCGTATTCGTCATTGAATTTCTTCATGAGACCTCACACTTGCTTGGAATACCTTTCACACTCTCATTAGAGCCGAAACGGAACGTCCATTTGAAAGTTCCTTTGCCTTAGAATTCTCCCTCCTGCCTCTACTTCAGCCCTCCTTCATGAATCAAACCCGTTTTCCAATTTAGACTGATTAATCGAGTAAGGTTTTTTCCGCCTTCGGAAATGCATCTTTTTGACTCCTCTGGCGAAGCAAGGGAGGAATATTGATTCTTTCTCGGAAATATTGAGCTCTTCTGAGAAGACTTTTTCGAAAAATACTTTGTAAGAACCGTGTCTTAAATTAGAGAAATAATACGGCGTATTATAAATGTTTCTAAAATGAATAAATAGGAGAACATTTTACGCAGATTAAATCTGATTTTCAATAAATATTTTTTTGAATAATCTGTCAGTTCAAACTTTTTTTTTTTAATTCCTTAAATTAAATAAAAAACTTAACGGAATAATGTATCATTGCTCATTCATTTTTCATATTGATAGATTCCCTTTTCTAAAAATATTAGGAATAACAAATTATATTTTCTACTTGAAAAAAACTTTCTTTTTTAATAAAACTATTCTTACGAAATTTCTTAATAATATAAAACTTTTTATACATTAAAAAAAAAAGGATTAAAATTAACTATAATGAATCTTGATTTTTTTTATTTATACTGATTTACTTTTCCAATATTATTTTATTAATTAGAATAATAAATTCTATTTTTATGCTAGAAACGAATCTTTCTTTTTACTTCAATCGGTTTCTTACAGTAAACAGGGCTGGATTGAACAGTTGATTAATTAGGACTCCAAAGTAGTGTGAAATCTGGAATCCTTCACTTTTTTGCAATCTATTAAATGACCCAGTGTTAATCAAAATAGAAGCACAATTAAGTACGTGGTATTATCCAATAATAATAATAATTATTCAGTTGAATATAGATTTATGTTTGATTAATCGTCATTTATTAAAATAATAGTTAAAAATAATAGTTGGGGGTTAGTTAATTAATTTTGAATTAAATGCTTATTTTGTTATATATGGATACTTCCTTTCATATTTAAATATTATGTTGTTTATAGCTGTAACGTCAGTATTTACATTTACTTAGATTTTTTTTTTTTTTTCACTGTTAAAATAAAAGTTTTATATAGACGAATTGTAAAGTAGGCAACACAAAACCCAAAAAATCTGGTGCTGGCAACACACAACTTTCACTTACCTTGACTGCTAAAATCGATTAAAGAACAATTAAACAAAGTTAAGTTAATAATTTTGAAATATTAAATAAAATGTTTATTCAGTTTCGTAAGAAACATATGATTTCGATTAAAGAATAGAGCAATATCAAATCATTACGTATCATTATTAGTAATAATTTAAGCCCTATATTAGGCACTTTACATTGCCTTTTACGACTTAGTGTATAAGACAATATTTTTTCTAAAATCTTTAGCTTACCAACGGTATATTATACATCTGTTTTTGCTTTACTTACGTTAAAAAAAAAAAAAATTACACAAAAAAATATCTTTGCTCTTTTCCTTTTTAATTAGTTATCACATTCGTTCAACTTTTGTATTTAACCGCTTTTTATCAACCTATATAAGATGATATGGGTAATTATTATGAGTGTATAAAATGAAAGGTACTTTAGAGAAAGAAAATTGTTAAAATCGGCATTTAAGCCCTGTAAGACCATTTCAATCACAATAAAACCTACATGATATTGAGGCACAAATAATTTTACATCGACATAGGGAATTTGATTAAAATCGTTAAAGCCATTTTTGAGAAAATCGTAGAAAGGTGCAAAACGCATGTTATTAAGTAACACTTCTGGTCTACCGATTTTGATGAAAACAATTCTGTAACATATCGGGCGTATAGTTGTGCTAATTATGAAATTTTAGTTTCGTACGACTTTTCCTCTTACCACAAACATACTCACTGACCTTTCTTCGAGACTCAGGAGACCCTAAAACATGTATTTCCGTTGAAACCTCAAATTATCACGATCGCAATAATATAAGTTTCATATTTAGGTAAGTAAAAAAGTTTCAGTAATTTTACCCCAAAATTGTATTTTTTATTATATTTGTTTGCTAATAAATTAAAATCCTTTTCATATTTTATATTTCTAAAGTCAATAATTTCCTCCATGCCGATTTTTAGGTGACATTTCTTACTCGTCTTTTTAAAGGCTAAACTAAAACAACAAGGGCTAAATAAAATATAAAAAAATAAATTGATCCTAATAGGTACCCTTTCTTAAGAAATAAAATAAATGCATGATATAAAGCAGAATATATTCTAATGACGAGGGATGGTAAAAATACTACCATAAATTTTAGTTAATAAAAGTCAGGGAAATGACATGACTCATGAATGTCAGAATTAACAATTATATTACAGTGGCAGCCGATACCTGACAAAACATCGGTGCAGGACGGCTATTGGTGTCGACACGAGATATTGGCTAATGACAGAGACCGATAGTTAAGAAAGGGCGAAGATATTAGCCAAGAGCGAGGCGGAGACAATATGTCAAAACTCCCTGACAGCGATCTCAGTGGGCGGCTAAGGCAGAAATATTGGGACTGCGGTGTCAGTCTACTGATAGAGTCTATGACAGCCTCCTTTCTAGGTTACAGCTCCCGGTATGTCTTGTGCAACACTTCACATATTTGAAATTTGTTATTAGGTTCAAGTTTCAAACGTCATTAGCTATAGATTATATATGTAGTATTTTTTTAAAAATCTAGGTATTATAATAAAATATTTTGTTTCAGTCACAGAAATAAGACAGAAAAGGATCAATGCCGAACAAAGATTGATTTTGGAAATAAAATAAGTATCTAAATAATATATTACGAATAAAAGATCTAAAACCATTAAAAGATGTAATTAATATAATATGTAAATTTTTTTTTTTTCAAATGTCTTGTCAATATAAATATTAGAAAAAATGGTGCAGCCAACATACGACTTTTACTTACCTCGGCTTTTAAAATTAATTTGAGAACTATTAAATAAAGTCGATTTCGTTTTTTAGTTTTATTGTTATCTACAACTTTATATTGAAAAACATTATTAAACTGTCATGATTCACTTGTAGAAATACTACCCATTGGTAGCTCTCCGAATATGCTAAACTAGGTCTCGGGGCCATATTCTTTTCAACTTGAATTTAAAAATTGTACAGTTAATTTAAATAAAAAGTTTATTATTTATGTTTTTTTATTCACCGCCTATTTCTTTGGGAGAATCCTCCATCGTGTTTCTCCTTCTCGAGAAATGTAAAAAACTTATTTGCCTAGCTTCATAGTGTAAGATTTTTAATAAGTTGAAAACAAAATCTGGTGCGCACAACACACGAGTTTTACTACCACCGTTGTTAAAAACGATTTAATAACCTTAGAGATGAAAAAAACAACAAATAATTAATTACATAAAGTTTCGGTACATGTTTAATTAAATAATCTATTAAATTTGTATCCATTACAATCAGTTAGTTTTACAGGCTTTCCATTACTCTCCATTAACTTTTACAATTCCAAGTATTAGATAATATTTTTTCTGAAATCTGTAGCTTCCCAGTGATATATTATACATCTATACTATTCTTATGTTAAAAAATACAAAAATTGCATTAAAAATATGTTTGCACATTTCTCCTTTAGTTGTTAATAAAATTCGCTCAACATGCATATTTAGGCGTTATTTATCAATGTTAACAAGATGATATGCATATTTTTTTAAATCTACAAAATTAAAGGTACTTGAGAGGAAGAAAATTTAAAATATCGACATTTAAACCCTGTCAGGATATTTCAATCAGAATGAAACCTACCTGATATTTAAGCCCAAATAATTTTACATAGATATAGGGAGTTTAATTAAAATAGTTACAGACGTTTTTGTGTAAATCTTAAAAAGTTGCAAAATTCATAGTATAAAGTAGCACTTATGGTCTGCCAAGTTTTATGAAAAAGATTCTGTAACATCTCGGGCGTATAGTTGTCTCAAATCTAAAATTTGATTTTCATCTAATTTTTCGTTTCAGCGCTGGAGTTACCCCATACGGACACACACACTCCGCAATTTTTGAGAAACTTTGTCATTTGGACTTAAGGAACTCTAAAACGTGTATTTCCATTGAAAACTCAAATTCGTAAATTTTCACGATCGTTATACTTTCCCTTACTATATATTTCATATGTAGGTAAGTGAAAGTAATACAAAAATGTTCTTGGAAAAATTACAAGAAAATTTTTGAAAATAAAATCAAGTTGTTTTATACAGGTTTTATAGGAATTCTAATAATAGACTTAGCAACCCCGAAGAATAGATTGTGATACCATCAATTATTTAACACCAGGACTAACGTTGAAGCCCAAATCCCCTAGATCTGACTTAATGTAATCAATTCCCTCTGGTGTTAAAGTAGTCTAGATTCCATCCAACTGTAGAATTTTCGGGGTCGCCTTACTACTCGCCTTTGAAGGCTATACGGGGTTTCTCGGGCCAGAGGGGGATAGGTGGGGGATAAAGGCTCAGATAAAAGCCCCCCAGCACAGAGACTCGAACTCGTAATTATTTGGTTTCAAATTATGATTCTCTGTGGTGGTTACGCCACGCGCGTTCAAATTCACATTTGTCTATCTCCTCAGATGTCTGGAGACTATGACGTGCGAGTATTGTAACAATGCGTTACAAACAATAAAATTCGTGTTGCTACAGTGCTCCATATTTGAATCAATCCAGAGAAAAATAAATTTATATGAAACAATAGCAGACATTTTATAAGATAAAGAAAGCATAGCAGTGAAATGGTTCGATTACCTAAAAGAAAAGAATTATTATAATAAAGTGTTAAATTGAGAGAAAAACAGTTCTTTATTAAGTAATAATAGAATCAGTCCAATTTAGGACATTTTTAATAGTGATAAAGTACAACATTCATACTACAGTATGTTCACACGATATATACAAAATAATAAATTTATAAAATAATAATACAATATACATATATACAAAACAAAATCAATAAAAATATTATACAAAACAAAATCAATAAAAATATTATACAAAACAAAATCAATAAAAATATTATACAAAAAAATCAATAAATATTCCATTTCTTTTAGACCTTATACCATCAACATTCTCTAAATTCCATCAGAACCTTATCCATCACCCTAATCCCCTGGCTCAGTCCTTATCCAGCTTCACACATCCTTACCATCCCCCTAGAAGGTTGAAACGGCAGTGGCCTCGAGATCTCTTGTAACATGAATATTGGAGTTCTAGCGAATCTAGAGAATCTAGTCAATTTCTCCACTCACGTGCTGTACGAGTATGCTTGAGGATTGTATATGATTCGAGTGACGTTTGTATATATTTTTATTGATTTTGTTTTGTATGAAAAGTGTTAAATTAATAATTATTGTTATAATTTATTTTGGAAATGAAGTGTCAATCTGATCAAAATAAGAATGAGATATTACTTGTTGGGTTTTGTAAAATAAGAAAAATATACTAAAGAAGGTTTAAGCTACTTTTTATCTTGCCAGCAAGGTGTATCCTGAAAAGTTATCTCAAAGGAATACCTTGGATAAAAAGAAGGTTACTTTGAAGAGGTGAATATTCACGCCGAAAAGGATTGATACAATAATAACCGGCTAATTGGACAATATCTTTAGAGGCGCCCTTTGTCTTGGCTAAACACGAAAATAGTTAATTTATAAATAAATAAAGGATTCTTTGATCAGATGCCTTTGACTGCTAGGATCCGCTAATTAGCTTCTTCTTTTCGAGACATCCCGGCGAGCGCGCTCCGGCCTCCTTGAAAAAGTTCAAGTCTCTCGGAATCTTCTGACTTCATAATTAATCCGCTGGGGGTTTTGCCGAACTTTCATCGCTTTGTGGATTTGAAGCCTACAAGCTGAAGAAGCGTATATTTTCTTTTTCTTTGGGATTCAGATCAAAAGCCAAAGAGGGCTCAGTCAGTTATTCTCCTTCAACGAGAGCTCTGATAATTATTTTATAAGAAAAATCAATAAACTAAAATAAGAAGAGAGATCCCTTGGGCGGGATAGGATTATTCTAGAATATGGTTCTTTTAATATCAAAATTGTTACATTCAAGACACATATTTTACCTTGTTAAATTATAAAACTATTAGTAAAACAAAAAAAAGTATAATTTTTGTGATAATCTTATTGTTTTTTAAAACTGTAGAATAAACTACTTTTATTAAAAAAAAAAAGAATAGTCACTTTTTTATTATATATATCTTCATTGTTTTCGTTAAATGTAGAATAAATACTATTAATACATAAAATTAATTGAAAACTCTGAAGAATAAAATCACCAGTAAATGAAATGCGGTAAACTATAAATTAGATTCGAAAAAAACAGTAGTAACTATGTAGGTATTAAAAATAAATTGAATTTTTAATTGAAATAAAAAATACTAAATCTTACACATGTATCTCAATTTTTTATTATTTATGGTGATAATTTAGAAGCACTAAAATATTTTGCAAATATGAATATAGAATAATAAAGAAAGATTAATGGTCAATATTTAAGTCCAACAAATGCAATACCTATGAAATGTGTGACAATAAAATCTTATAACCGTATTGTAATTGGTATTTAAAAATATAGTGACTTATTTCATTAAATATGGATAGTGGACAGCAAATAAGGAATGTTAATAAATGATTTTGGACCTAAATTGTTGTCTCAGAAATGGAAGGTATGTGATGAAATATGAAATAAAAGAATTTAACTGTATAATTACTATATAGATGTAAATTGTATGTAGTTGTGTATGTAGTTAAATGTGTAGTTTATTGTATGCTTGATTTTGATGCATATTATTGTTTTTAGTTTGGATGCAATATTTTGAAAAGGAAGCAAAATACTTCGGAACATCAATGATAATATATAAATAATGTGATAATAAGCATATGATTTTAGAATGGAATAGTTCTAATTCAAGTATAATAATAACATACCTGTAAAAGTTGGCATACCTATCCAGCACGTTTTAGCTTTTATAGATGCATGGCATATCATCATTATTGGTTTGGAACATAAATCAGAATTTTTCCTATTTATGGCTGAGGTTTTCCAGTTAAAGTATCTGTGTCTTAAGGTTTAAAAAATAATTCATGCTATCATCTTATAAAACGGTTTTTAGCCGCCAGAAATACATTTTTTTAAAAACCGATAGCAACTGATAATATAGATATGAATGTGGCCAAGATTTTATTTTTCTTCCCATTTTATTTAAGTTAACTTATTTTATTTTTTTTACTCTGTAAATATGGGAATGAATGACTAATTTTAGCTCTAATACTTATTGCCTTAGATAGTGGCAGTTACAAATTTTATTATATTTCAAATGAGTAGGTACTTTTTTAAATTATGATAGTTTCTGAACTTTTCAAAAAAAAACATTTTTTTTAAAGGTAATTGATTTTTTTTTCAACCAATTAAAGAACGTATTTTTTCAAACCCTGTCCGATTGCACATTTAGGCGGTAAGTGAAAATTTCATTAAACATTTCAACTACAAACAATTGATAACAATTGTCATTTTTGAGGTACTGCGATGCAAACGAAACACAAAAACAAAAGTATTTGAAACCGAAGACTTTCCACGTGGGTAAAAATTAATCATATTGAGTTTTATTTTTTAATATTAGAGCGCTGCCAATGAGTGGCGTCTCTTCATGTATTTCATGTCAGTTTACTATGTCCATCACATTTACTTGTTTTATATAATAATACAGTTGTAAATATCAATAAATATGTTTAAATAAAAAAAATTAATAAAAGAACAGACCAACAATGTATAATTTTTGAAGCAAGCAACTCCAATAAATAATTTAATATATGTATCAGAAAAATAAACAAAATTTTAATTATGATTATTGATTCTCAATGCTTAGTATAGTATTATGTTTTATGGAATACAAATATATTTATAAAATATACTAAATTTTTTAATGTGATATCATTGTTATTGTTCCAACTATTGTACCAACTAATTATATATCATTCTAACTAAGCTAATTAATCATATCGTAAATATTAGGTAAGTTTCTAATAATGTACTTGGGTAGATTATAAAAATAAGTACTTGAAACTAGCATCCTACATAAAATCTATTTATATTAAATTTTATATAGTATGCTAGTTTTAAGTATTTACTTTTATAATATACCCAAGTACACCATTAATAACTTAAAATATACTCAATTTTTTAATATAATGTCATTGTTCCAATTAGTGTACAAACTAATTAAATAGCATTTTACTAAGCTAATTAAACATATCGTAAGTTGCAAATGATGTACTTGGGTAGATTATAAAAATAATTGCTTAAAACTGGCGTACAATGTAATAAAATTTACTATGGATATTTTCATGATTTAGATATGCAAAAAGTGAATTTAAAATGAGGTTATCAATTCTTCCATATTTTTTTTTATAATTATTTAATTTTGAGTCTATGTTCCGGGGATTTCTCTATCATAAGGATTCACTACGAAAAATTCGCGGTATAAAATTATTATAAAATAAATTGTGGAAGAATTAATGACAATTTTATTTCATAATTAATAAGCACGTTGACTATATGTTTTTTCTGTATAAATTAATACTACTAGAAAACAATTTTAAATTTAAATTTTTCTACATTGGAGCGCGGAATGTACTTCACTGGAGCCTTTCTAGATGTAGAACAAGCATTTGATCGAGTCTGGCACCAGGGACTGCTTTACAAACTCCGTCAATTCCTCACCCCTACATATTTCCTATTAATGCGTTCCTACCTTACTGGCAGAACCTTTAAGGTTAACCATAACTTTTCCTACTCATCCATATTTTCCCAATCTGCTGGAGTGCCTCAAGGTAGTATCTTAGGTCCTATCCTCTATTCCCTTTATACAGCTGACATTCCACTCCATCCTCATACTGTCCTCAATACTTATGCTGACGACACGTGTGTCTTATCTGTCCATAATGATCCAACTACTGCATCCCAAACCCTTCAGTCCCACATCACAGCCATTGAAGAATGGTGTCAAAATTGGAGGATTAAAATAAACCCTAACAAATCCCACCAAATCACCTTTACCCTTCGTCGCAAACCGATGAGTTCCTGCCCCCCAGTATCCTTTAATAACATTACCCTTACCCCTGTTGAGCAAATCCGATACCTAGGTCTCCATCTTGACAAGCGCCTTACTTGGAATCCTCACACCAGACTGAAACGACAAGAAACTGCTCGAAGATATCGATTACTACAACACTTACTAGACAAACGTTCAAAACTTCCTGTATATTACAAAAGATTCATTTACACCACTTTTATCAGACCTATTTGGACGTATGGAATCGACCTTTGGGGCTCTACGAAACCATCTAATTCCTCCCGCATCCAGTCCTTACAATCCAAAATCCTTCGAAAAATCCTGAATGCTCCTTATTTTGTTACAAATCAACTCATTCATAATGACCTTAACATCCCATTTGTTGCAGACATAGCCCGTGATAGATACTCCTCTTTTCATTCTAAACTCCCTGCCCATACAAATCCACTTGTCCGTAATTTATCTTCCTTAGATATCCCAGAAAATCCTCCAAGGCGACTGAAAAGAAGGTGGCCTCGGGACCTACTGAGTTAAAATAGTTAGTGAAGTGCTACCACTGGGTTGTTCTTTCTCAAGAAATTTTCATGACATTTTTTTTTTTTTCATTCCTCATATTTACTTATTGTGTTCTTTAATACAGTTGTAAATTACAATAAATAAATAAAAAAATAAAAAAATTAAATTTTTAAAAAAAATGAAATAATTATCGTATGCAGATTAATGATTATTTCAAATAAAACCTCAACTGTATTTACTTGATGAGCAATCATTCAATGCACTTTAAGAATAGTTATTTTAAAGTGATTCATTGAACGAATTGTGAAAAAGTCAAGTATTTTATGTCAATATACCGACATTAAAGAGCCAATTTTCGACAAGCAGCTGCTCAATTGAGAAATTATCGACTTTCTAATTTATGTAATGCAATATCAGCCCTGATCATGATTAAATGGGTTGTGTAAACAAGCCAAATTTCTTAGCCTGTGGCTAATGAGCTTAACGACCACATCTCGAATGTTTCGGTACCCATTTCCTAATTTTGATTAGCATATTTATGAGGTCCTTTATTGACATTGGAATAGCGATATATTAATTGGTCATGCGTAAAACATTAGATTAGGCAAAAAAAGAAAAAAAAAAAAAGAAGTCCTATTAACCAGTCTAGGTATAGGTCAGGCAGGCTTCGTTAGCTGAAGATCCAGTTAATATGAAAAAACCCTGTCAGTATACCTGAGTCTGAGCGTATGAATATTTACGGAGATAATATGAAGTTGGTAATTTTTTTTTTTAATATATTGTTATTGATTTTTACAACTGTATATACAATATATACAACAAGTAAAAGGGCTAACAAATTTCAAATACGGCATAAAATTGTCTTTTTAAGAGGCTACCCAGTGGTAGAACTTCAATCATTCTTTTAGGTAACACTGTAATGTTTATTTTATTAACTGGTCTCGAGGCCACCGTCTTTTCAGGCACTTCGGGGGATTATCAGGAAGATGTGGAGATGAGAGTTTATGGACTAACGGGTTTGTGTGGACCGGTAGTTTGGAATTAAAGGAGGTGTATGGAATTTGGGCTAGTCTGCAACTAGTGGGATATTGAGGCTCTATGGTTATATCAGTAAAAAATTAAGCAGCATTTAGAATTTTTCTTAGGTTTTTTGAATGCAAGGATAGGATGCGGGAGGAATTTGATGGTTTAGTAGATCCCCATAGCTCATATCTGTACATATATATCTCTATAGACTCAGTACATGTAGATAGAGATCCGAACTATTTCTAGACTAACAGCCGTGCAATGTGGTGACTAAGCCGTGATCACATTCAGTCGCCAGGTTATTTCCCAATTTTTTGGGTATCCACTTTATACGTCAGTCTCTGCCACAAAGAGATCTCTACACCCTAAGCTGGCCTCTCAATTGAAATAAAAGACTAAATATGATTCGAACCCGGGATCTCGGGATCAGTAGACTACTATTCTATCCACTAGTACAAGGAGCTTTCTAGGTTTTGAAGGTTACCTAATTTTAAGTCTAATAATGATGGGTTCATTGGCACCTTTGAAGATTAAAATGTTTGTAGTATAATACATCTTTATATATCCACATGTAAAGGTTTTTTTCACTCAACATTTTATTCACACTTGTTAAAAATTACAATAAGCAAATGTGCTAAAAATCAAACAGAACTATACTTTAAGGTCAGTAGGTCCCTCGTCCAACTCCTTTTCAGCCTATGCCAGTTGTAGCCATATTTCGCACAAGTTTGTTTATGTGCCCATTTGATTCCAATGGTTCTACGTCAATCGAATGTGGTTGTTGGAGTATGTTAGTCAGTATGAAGGGTATCGTTTGAAACATATGGTGGTGAGTTCGTTGCTAGTCTTTATAATTGCGGTTGAAAGGTTTGAATTTTTCTTATTTCTGTCTTTTTAGCAGGTCCGTATATTTGGCAAGCTTAAGTCCATAATGGTTTTAATAAATAAGTTTATACTCGTATATTAAGTTAAGATTCTGGTGGATAATTTAGAACGTCTATGTAGTATCGAATATAAAATTCTTAGTCGATAGTTTAGTGTGATGCCATTAGATCTGGACTGATCGAGGAATCTTTTAATTATAATTTCAGTCTGAGAAGAAAAAATTATTAGTACCAGAAAAGATTTCATGCCAAGAGAAGGTTGAATGCCACAAATTTCAAAGCAGAATAATATTGTAGCTATATTACAAATAGATTTTAGAATGATGTTAAACTTATTTATTACATATTACTATAATAGTGTATTGTTTGTATTGCCCTGGCTAGTTGTGTTATTCATTCGCTTATGAATTATTGCAAATACTAATGCTTTAAATTTTTTAAGGATGAAAAAAAAATAGGAGGCATATCAATGACATGTTAAAGTCACCAACTCACAAAAAGTAAAAATTCTAAATAGATGGTTCTTAAATCTTCCTCAAAAGTGTATTTTTATTTCATTAATAATAAATTAATTTTAATTCTTATTTATTTATATTTTTTTACTAGGAGTTTTAAGCTCAGACAGATGCAACTGAATAGTTCACCTGACCTAGAGTCGATGGACAAAAAGATTTCTTGGATTTGATTAGGTGACGGGAGAGATTGTGGGTTGAGGCAGGTGTGTCGGACAGTGCAATCAGGGCAATACTATTCCTTATCTCTTGTTCTCTCTTGTCTTTATTATTTGTTTGTTTCCCAATACTAACAAACCCAAACTAGAATTTGACGGTTGAGATCAGTTGGCATTAGTCTACAGAAACTATAATTGAGGAACAAAAATAATGCTCTGGGCAGACTTCAACTGATTCTCAGTCATTTGGTTTTTAGTGTATTTAAATTTTTTTTTTTTTACAGAATTGTTACAATTTAAGGAAAAATATGGTTTCACAACATCCTTAGTTTACAAATTAAGAAAAAAAATCAGAGATATATGATATATAAAATCAATTCAAGACATATTACATTCACTTATTTCATTGACTTTACTTTCACTTATCTATATAAGAAATACGTAGTATGGGAAAGGGTTCATAGATAAACATTGTCAAAATGACCAAGTTTTATGAAATGGTCTAAATGTTGGTGTTGTAGGTCATAATATAAAAGTCACACGAAACGGAAAATATAAATTGAGATAGCTAGTTTCGATATTTGAGAAACTTATTGACTATATCCACATTGCCAATCTATATTATATATTTCAAATATTTTTCTACAATGAAAAGCAACCCTTACAGTTATGACTTTACATCTGATTTTAGTGAAATTGAAAACCAGAAAACATTTCTTTTTGAAATTGAAATTTTTTTATTCAGCTTATCATAAATACAGAAAATAATATAAAGTTTTTAAGATAGTTTTATTTAATCTACATGTAGATTAATTATATACAAATGTTTTGTAAAAAATAATTGGAGTATTATTATACAGTAGTGAGAGAACAAATATTTATATAACTATTTTAAAAATCTATAATTAAAATTCATAAAATATAATATATTAAATGGGTTTTTACTAGCATATACAACGTGAACACGTGGGTGTGATTACAGATTTTATATAATGGATCAATTTAATGTATTTTGTTTATCGAATCATTCATTTGGAATTATTGTATACATATCGTCTCTCGGGAGAGACGATATCTCCCATGTCAAACTAACGAATTTGAAAAATTTGTTGTTTTTTGTTTTGTTTTTGACTACTATGCTATTGCATAGGGCAAGACACACCTTTTGGCAAATCGTCGAATCTTTAGCCCTATCAGGAACGTGGGAAACGCCTTTTTTGGAAGAAGGCTGATTTTGAGCTGACCATTAAAGTATTTTTTTTAACATTCCTGGAAAAAACCGATTGTCACATTCGTTAGCTTGATGTGGTATAGACGATATGTACACAATAATTATGTAAATAATTCTAAATGAGTGATTCGATAAACAAAATACATTAAATTTATCCATTATATAAAATCTGTAATCACACCCGGGTATTCACGTTGTATATGCTAGTAAAAACCCATTTAATACATTATATTTTATGAATTTTAATTATAAGTTTTTAAGATATTTATATAAATATTTGTTCTATCACTACTGTATAATAATACTCCAATTATTTTTTACAAAACATTCGTATGTAATTAATCTATACACATATACTTATATATAAATCGATTATAAGATTCTGAAGTGTATAGATGATATACTTGAAAGGTCTTATAATTAATGTTTTACTTACTGCTTGGTCCTCTCCAATCTGGTTTTCGACACGACTTTTTCACTCAATCCGTTCTCCTAAAATCATTTGCGACATTCATACTGCTATGGACAGAAAAAAGTTGACAGTACTCATACTTCTGGACTTTACAAAAGCTTTTGACTCTCTTGACCATTCTATATTTTTTTTCTAAACTAAAATCTTTACCATTTTCCAGTAGCGC
>CM041292.1:135512539-135526576 GCA_023052935.1 Piezodorus guildinii | reverse complement strand
TGAAGTGAAACTTTATACATTAGCCTCATTGTGCCCAAGTTTCTTCCAATCAACTTCATCCGAGATGGGAAATGATGTAGTTGGTAGATATCGAGATGTTTCCTGCAAGGTATAAAAGATCTTTGACCAGGAAGAGCAGTCACATCATACAATTGCAATCCATCAAATCACCTCAAACCAAACTTACTTATGTATGCTCTCGTTGTCGATCTGGAAATAAGGGAATGAGAAAAAAAATATACTGAGCTTAAATGAACCATTTTTATTCAAGCTCGTTCCTTATACATATAATATAATGCACTTGGGTATAATTTTAGTTTTATATCGATCTTTACTCCATTTAGGCAATAAAAACTTAAATTCAACAACCTCAACTCCTTCCTCAAGTTTTATCAAAGAAGCGGTAAACTCGGACGAATTTCGACTGATCCTGGAAAGCAAATTGGACTTATACATTCCACTAAAGACAAAGAATGATATTGATACAGCTGTAAAACTCCATAAGTTTCAGTATAACTGACAACACAAAGACGTCCAACATTAATTACACTCAACATACTCATCTGCCACACCACATTCGAATCTTAATAAAGGAAAAAGGCAGAGCGAGGTCGGTGTGGCATATGACTCGACACCTAGCAGATAAGCCCAGATATTTAGACATCTTTTCAATACTTTCACTCCACATCCAGATGTCCTTAATCCTGATCACCTTGAAATAGAAGACCTAACTATTGCCCTCCGAATGACCCTTGAAGCTATAGCTTTCCATCCTTCAGAATTGGATATCACTCGCAGATTAAAAGCTCCTGGCCAAGATCTAATTACTTCTCAATTCTTAAAACATCTCCCTCAAAAAACCATCCTATTCCTTACCTACATCTACAATGCCGTACTCTGTACTACTTATTTTTCTGCCTCCGGGATATTATCCATAGTATCAGAACAAGACCAACAGTCCGCGTAGGATTTTTGTTCTATCTATGATTTGGAAAATCTATGTTTAAGTAATAGAAAATGAGTTAGTAAGCAGTCATAATTAACTATTCTTCGGTTATTTAGTTCTTTCATTAGTGGATCACTTATTGAAAAATGTATTCCTTATATATGTGATTCCATATATTTTTTAACAATACACCGCTTATTCGGTATTTCATGTGCCAAGCATAAAGTATCGAGTCATATATCAGTATTTACGCAAGATGAGAAAATTAACCGATTCAAAAACCCTTAAACAAGCAGGTGATTCAGAAAACGCTTATAAGGTAGTCTAAAGAATATTAAAAAGGTAGCTGATTCTTAACTTTCCTGCCTCGATTTCAGATCATTAATAGCCTCAAATGCATGCTAATGTATTCACATGCCACTGGAAGCCTAAGTGAGACGTTGGATTTGGTGAAAAACATAAAAGGTTTTTTACGTTTAAATGGAGCAAACTCAATTTAGTGTCTCGTAAAGTTTAACAGAAGCAAGCTGCGTGGGCAACTGTGTTGATGCTATCTCCTCAGCAGCTGAGCTTTACCAGTCAGACGGCCCATGTTTTGATATTAATCATGTGCCTTTTGTTGGTCACCATTAGGTTTATGGTTCCGAGTTTCTTATATAAATCAGTTTGACCTTTATCAAAGTAAATCTTAATATTTAATTTCAAATGTATTTTAATCGGATGAAATGTAGCAGAGAAAATGAGTTGATCTAGCTGTTGGAAGAATATATAAACAGGTGAAAATAGTTCTTATCTTTAAATAATACAAATATTTAAAAAAAATGTATTGATATAGATTATAAGAAAAATAATGAAAGACTCTGTTTATAAATGTTTGATGGTGTATAAAATGAGAAATATAACCAGGTCGTTTAGCAAGAATTTCATCTTGCGCCATGATTCCCTTGAAGCAGTCCCCACCCGAAGAACCAAACCGGGGACTAGTTTACCTCCGGATAATGAGCGTTTTACCTCAGAGGAATCCATGACTGTTGGTGGTATTTTGTGAACTAAAATAAGTGAGTAGGGCGTTCGAACCTACGTCAGATCGCTGTCATTATTGGTCAGCGAGTCCATCGGACTTAGCCGGGAGGAGCTTCCGAGGAAATTTCACCGACCATCCTCACATCCAAATATTAGAGAAAAATTGGAATACGGAGACCATCAACTTTATATTGATTTTAAAAAGGCTTATGATTCTATAGACCGTCAGAAGCTAACATCATGATTGAACAGGCTAACATAACATCATGATTGAACAGGGAATACCCAGAAAGTTAGTAAACCTAGTAGAGATGTTTTTGTCGGAAACATTCCATAAAGTTAGAATCGGTCATACTTACTCCGAGAGATTTGAGGTACGATCGGGTTTGAAATAGGATGACTCCCCTTCAGCTGTCTTATTTAACATAGCTTTAGAATATGTCATAGAAAAGGTGATGTGTACCGAGAAAGGTTTAAATATGGGTGACAGGATTCCGGTTGTAGGGTATGCCGATGATTTAGTACTGCTAGGTGAGAAGACACGGAAACCATACAACTAAATACAAGTGTGTTAATAAAAACCGGTAAAGAAATAGGACTCGAATTAAATACCGATAAGACGAAATGTATGATTAGTAGCAGAAACGGTGGCGATCTTGGTGATATTGATATATCAGGGCATACTTTTGAACACGTAGAGAAATTCAAGTATTTAGGTTCAATGATAACAAGAAAAAATGAAATCCAGAAAGAAATAAAGTCCTGATTAAAGGTAGGAAATGCGTGTTATTATTCAGTTGGTAAGTTACTTAGTTCGCGGCTTCTATCTAAAAACTTAAAGGTTAGAATTTATAAAACTATTATTCTTCCGACGGTTCTTTAAGGATGTGAAACGTGGCCGCTTATTTTGAAGGATGAACAACGGCTTAAGGTTTTCGAAAATAAGGTACTGCGTAAAATATTTGGTCCGAAGAGAGATAAGGCCACTGGGAAGTTTAGAAGGTCGCACAACGCGGAATTGCGGAACGTGTATCCTGGGAATATAACTGAGTTGTTAGCATCACGGAGACTCAAATGGGCGAGTAAAGTTGTTGGGCTCGGTGAGGAGCGGATTCCGAGAATGTTGGTATTCTCTGATCCAAGAGGTAGGCATCCGAAAGGTAGGCCGAAGTGTCGATGGGGCTTGGGCTTGGACGGTGAACATTGGACGAGTCTGTGTAGGCGAAATTAGGTGATATCGGCAGAGAACCTTCGGGTTCGTTAAGCCTATTATTATTATTAGCAAGAATAAGAAAACCGAAGGAAGTTATTAGAATAAATGCTTTGAGAGTAGTTGTACGCCCATTGCGAAAATCCAAAGATTTTAAAAGAATCAATTACTGTTCTATATCAAGTATTTCTTATTTTTTTAAATTTAAAAAATCATGAATCGAAACGCTTAGACATTTGGGACATAAAATATTTTTTTAATAACCACGTTCATCTTATGGGTGTTCCGTAAAGAGAATGGAAAGTATCCTTTTGCTGTTATTTCCATTTTCTGTAAAGTAATGGCGTCTAAATTTATGATTTTAGGTGAACATTGCTCACTTTATACTTCATATAGATACAAAAGACTCATTTTTATCAGTATTATAAAACCTATTTGGGCATATGGACTCGAGCTTTGGGGCTCTACTAAGTCATCTAATTCCTCCCGCATTCAATCCTTCCTATCCCACATCCTTCGCAAAATCCTGAATGCCCCATATTTTGTCACAAAGCTCTTTTCATTTTGAACTCCCTGCCCACATAAACCCACTTGTCCGTAATTTATCTTCCTTAGATATTACTGATAACCCTCCGAGAAATTGAAAATTAAATTGAAAAAAAGGTGACCTTGGTACCTAGTGCCTAAAAATAGTTAGTGAAGCGTAAACACTGGGTAGTTCTTTCTCAAGACATTTTCATAACTTTTCTTCACTCTGCTTATTTACCCGTTGTGTTATATAATACAGTTGCGAATTGCAATAAATAAATTAATTTAAAAAAAAATTACAATTGGTGTACAAAATATTATTTCATTACTTATCGAAAGATTTATTAATTCGAATTGTTTTAAAACGATTAATTTAGTATTTGAAGAAACATTGTAGATTAATATGGAGGCTATATAAAAATACAAGAAAGAATTTATTTTCTTCTTGATTTTATAGCGTAAATAAGTTGCTTAATAAATAATGAGCCATTGGCTTAATCCAATGGTGTTTACTTCTTAATTACCTCCAGACCGTTAACAGCTATCATAAGTCACTTTAAAAATCCTTCCTAATGAGCACTTGGCCAAGCTTTTTGTACAGAGAGGGATGTGACAGTCATAAATAGGCTGGCTAATTTCACACTAAACCACACTAAATCAACCTTCAAAGGGCGGCAACCACCTCGTCACTTCTTTGATCTTGCTCAGATTTACGAGGCGAGGTAGCGGAAATATGCGAGTCCTCAGATCGCGTTTGCTTCCTTTGATAGACCCTGGGCAGTCAGCCAGCCCTTCTCTGTACGTAGGCTAACCAACAAATATTTTTGTTACTGTTGCTTTTTTTTAAATATCCCAATACTTCGTATAGCGCTTAAAATTAAATTGAAAACATAATTAGTGTTAGGCCTACGTAAAAAAAAAAAAATATATATATATATATATATATATATATATATATATATATTCATTCCACAAGGAGCTGACATTTCGTATTTAAGGTAGGTGTTTTCCATATTTTTTTTTACTTTAGAATAGACTGATATTAATACTTTAAGTAAGGTAATGTCCATACTTTACTAAGGTATTTTGAAGCTTTCGGCTTGAAAACTGCCTTGTTCATCTATAACATTTTAACTATTTTTTTTTCAATTGAGACGTTGATTTCCAAAAGGTACTAAAGGACTTTTTTTACGAAATTGATTTTTTTACATATTTGTATTCTCATCATTTAGTTTTATCTAAATATTTTATTTTATGTTATCTAATGAATTCTCAAGTCCTTAAAAAACGCGATTTAGAAATGCGGTCATTTTCTAAGAGTACTAATTACGCATTTATTTTCATTCCAAATCATTCTAAAAAAAATCATTTCATAACTTTAATATGATGTTATTATTATAGTAAAAAATAATTCTAAATTTTAAGGCAAAAAGACCCAAATTAGCTAGTTTAATAATATAGTAATGAGAGATTTTAGCGCTTCCTGTGAAATTTCCTAGAATGGATATAGTACCTTTTGGAAATCAACGTCTCAATTGGTGAAGAGACGTATCATATCCCCTACGTTTATATATCATATACGTTTAGATATCCTTGGCATACACACTTAGTGGGATCTGGCCAATTTACGTGATTTACTGTTTCATTTTTTACTATTAACTTGTTGTACAATAATTCATAGAAATATTTTAACAAAAAAAAAACCTTGCTATGTATAAACATTATTGTAACTATATTGAAATCAATGTTAACTAATCATTATTATTACTTTTATAGAATTCTTATTTGACAAGAAAGTTAAAGCTCGGACAATTTCTTATAAAATAATTAAAAGGTAATAATTCTCAATATTTTGTGACTTTTATTGATAGCAAAAATGTTATATAAAATTATTGTTTCCTCACTCTACGATTGGAAAATAAACAAAAAACTTAAATTGTTAAAATAATGTGGTTCAAGACGCCGAAAGCTTCAAAAATACCTCGATAAAGAGATATATAGTATTGACTATCTCTGTATAATTTACCTTACTTAAACAAATGTTTAATAAAGTCTGTTTTTTATTTTGCACATTTTTATTTCTTTCTGAAAAAGGCATACAAAGATTAAGATAAAACCTGCTGGAACAATGATTATTTAAATACTCTTTATGGAGTCACCTGTGGTGTAGTCGCTAGCACAACATGCTTCTATGCCCCAAGGTCACGGGTTCAGTCCTGGCATATAGTCCTAGGATTTTTAATATAAGTAAAACATTCTTAGTTATACTGTCCTTTACAGGGGACGTTAAAGCTTCTCCCGAAACCTTGTGATATCAATAACTCATTAAAGATCTCTATCCTAATAAAACCTAGATAGGCACAATTTAGGACTCCCACTGAAGCATCGTCCGATTACCCACATTAGCATTAATTGAAGGTAAATTAATAAACAAACAAAAAGCAAGCACTCATTACCAAAAATAAAACTTTATAAGGATTTATGAATTCTGCCGAATTTTCTGTATATCTTCTTCAAACCAATAAATTAGACTCAATCGGAGATAATTAGTCATTTCACATTATTATAATTATTAAAAAAAATATAAATATTGCTTATGACAGAAATTAATAATTGACTAAAGAGAAAAAAAAAATTGCATATTGAAAATTGATTTCTATGAATAAGTGTGAATGTATTGTCATATAGATTAAAAATTAAATTGCTTTAATCTTATGACCAAAAAATCAAGTCATACATTTAAATTGGGATTGATGAGTAATTATAAGCTTCTAATTGTTGTATATAACTATGTGGATTGTTGGGTAATATGGACTATACGTGCTGTTTATTTACTGTGATATAAAATGTAATATTTGCTGTAACACACAGGACTGTTGTTTATTGTGACAGTCCAGGAATTAAAATAAAGACAGATAAAATGCAAAACATTTGAAAAAAAAAAGTTTAAAAAAATTGAACGAGTGTTCTGGTTTTTCCAGAGGGATGCTTGTATGTTGAGGGAAAAGCTTGTATGTTGAAACAAAGGGTTGAAGCGCCATCCATATCCGTGTCGTTAATGAACGAGATTGGACGAGGCGATACAGATGCTGGATGTGAAAACTGTCCCGTATAATTTCCAGTACGCGGGACCTAAATAATATGAGAAATTAACCAGGAGTGTCCCCTCTTGATAAGAAAAATTAAAATTCCAACTACTTGCGTTTTGAAGGGCGGTCGTTAATCTTGATCTCAGGGCAAGTATTTCGATAAGGTTCCCCTGTATTTACCATAAATTAACCATAACCAGCAAGACCATTTAATGCTTAGTCAAAAAAATCACGACTTTTCAGATGATCAAGAAGTTATTGGATAGCCGTAAAACAGAAACCAGTCTTCTAAATTGGGGAATTACTGGTTTTAAGAGGAGATCGTTATGGGGGCTACGGTTGATCAAAATATTCATTACTTTTGTGGTCGTAAACAGAAATTTATGTCTGGCATTGATTCGGGACCGTTTTAGTGCTATTTAAAAAGAAAATTAATAAACATTTGACATTAAATCCCTAATTATCGTGGTAAAAGATATTTTTGTCTTTTGTAATAGGCTGTGTGAAATTTATATATATATATATATATATATATATATATATATATATATTGTTTGATCAGTTCTCAACTGTTGATAATTCAAGTTTCTATTGTTCTCAGGTTTCAGTCGATGAATAAACAATTTTATTTATGCAACATTTCGATAATTTATTTATTTATTTATATTACAAATGACCCTCAAGACTTGTTAACAAATCCTATTTGGTCAGTGAACAATTTAAAATTATCATAATTATGCCTTAATAATGAAAAAACAAATAAAAACAGAACATTAATATTATTACACAATAATTAATATATGATGTTATTGTTAGAGATATAGAAAAGAATACATTGAACAATGAATACTCATACAGTAGGTACATAGATATTTTAATAATAATTTACATTGAAGATATTATTATAAATTTACTTACGATTTTGGAAAAAATAGTGTCTTAAATAGCCATGTCGAGACCATAAATTTTTAAAGAACGCTGAAAATACACATGCCTATTTAAGACACTATTTTGTCCAAAATTGTAAGTAAATTTATAATAATATCTTTAATATAAATTCTAATTAAAATATCTATGTCCCTACTGTATGAGTATTCATTGTTCAATGTATTCTTTTCTATATCTCTAACAATAACATCATATATTAATTATTGTATAATACTATTAATGTTCTGTTTTTTTTTTGTTTTTCCATTGTTAAGGCATGATTATGAGAACAATAAATTCTTGAAACGTCGCATAAATAAAATTGTTTATTCATTGACTGAAACCTGAGAACAACAGAAACTTATATATACTCGTATGTATATATACTTGCTTATGAAAAACAAATATAATTATCATTAAATATAATTAGATATCGTTCTTCAATTCCTACAGACTACGATTTATTTATTTTATTATTTATACCTAATTCTCCGCTCTTTTTTTGACTTGTATTACATTTAGACTATGGATAAAAGCAGATTTTGCATATTACAGTTTCATTTAGAATTTAATTAATAACTCGGTTGGTTAAAATTATTTTAAGTTATCAATAAGATATAAAATTACAATAAGAATCGAAAGAAACATTAGAAACTGTTAATTGATATCAGGCGTTGATGACCTAGCTGTTGTACGCCCTAAAACCGAACAAAACAAACAGTTTATTAAAATTAGTTTTTCTTTCTTTTTTTATGGTTTCGGTTATGCATGGTTTAATGTTTGATGTTCACCTTGACACCATTTACTCCATACAGTGGAACATGGCACGTACACCATTTCATACAAGCTATATGACTATAAAACTACAGGCAAAATGTAGGTCAGATCTGGGCATAAAACATATGTGACTTACGAAATTGAATAATGTTGAGTATATGAGATGAGAAATCTGAGAAGAAAGACAGATCGTTGGTTCGTTCAGATCGTGAACAGTATATTGTAAGCACTCTATGAGGATGTGGAGAATTGAGAGAGGAATCAGGATGGAAAGAGAGGCGGAGGTGCACGGACCATGAGATATTGAGGGACAACCGGGGGTACACATAACGTTGATTTTAGTTTCCAATTATAACTGTAAACAATTTAATGGAAAAATAAACAATTTAAGGTCATAAAAAAGACTTTTTTTTAATAAACTATTAAAAAAGAATTTTAGTTATTTAAGACCATTTAAATCTTATTGATGAGCTACCATACAATTTTTAAATACATTCGTTCGCCGTTTCCGGGTACATCAACACTTACTAGAGAAACGGTCAAACCTTCCTCTGAACTACAAAAGGCTCAGCTACATGACTACTATAAGACCAATCTGGACTTACCGAGTAGAGCTTTGGGGCTCTAATAAACCATCAAATCCTTCCCGCATCCAATTCTTACAATCCAAATTCCTTCGTAAAATCCCCAACGCTCCTTAATTTGTCACGAATAAACTTATCCATAAAGACCTTAATGCTCCATATGTTACTGGTTTGGCCCGGACCAAGTATCAATCCTTTCATGACAAAATCTATTCACATTCAAGCCCACTAATTACAATCCTTTCTTCCTCTTCAATTCCGGATAATCCTCCGAGGCGCCTGAAAAGAAGATGGCCCGGGACCTTCTAGTTCTTCTAGAATATTATTAGATTCCTTCCAATTCATTGTATTATATACGTATCACATTTCCTTGATGTATTTTTTTTTTTGTTAGTACAATTGTAATTACCAATAAAATGTTTTTTAAAAAATACATACGTGCTTATCTTATCATAAATATTCAATTAGTAAAAACTTATCTCAAGCATCCTACAAATGTTGTATAAAAGTTTTTGCGCTTTAATAGTTGATAATAAACTTCGTTTTTGAGATGGTTCTCTTTTCAATCGGATGATAGGGTCTTCCTTATTCATCCCTAATGCCATCTCACTGAATTGAAATAAAGAGGTCTCATTAGCTCCAGAATTGACAACTTTCCGGTCATTTAACTCTTTTAGAAAATACTGAAAACACATCAAAGGTAGGATATTCTATATTCAATGAATCTCGAAAAGTAACTCTAATATGGAACCCTTTAATCATTGAGCATTAATTTTTTTTTACATCCCCCTTCAACCCTTTTTCGTCCCTTTTTATAAACCACCCTCTTATGTCCTTTCAGTAAAATCCCTAGAGGATTAACTTTTTGTCTATTTTACTGGAAATATAAAATTTTGTATGAAAAGTTGAGAAGCCATAACGAAGAGTTCATTTGGAGTCATTTCTTAGTCAAAGGTTTTGCCCATTGGCTCTAAATCTGCTTGAGGCTTATCGCTCTAATTAGAAGATGGAAACGGGTGAAAAAGGTCCGAGGAAATCGGTCTCTGGATTCTGCGGTCGAGGAAAGCCTTTCTCACAGATTAGCCTCTCCTCATCACAACTGCACAAAACTGGCTTTTCCAGTAATTAGCAGAAGTTCCTTCCTCTCCCCTCTCTCCTCGCCACTGCACAAACCCAATCGATATCTCCCTCCTTGAGTCTATATTTCAAGATCGATTTGTTGTCTTAGGTTCGATAACCGCTAGAGACCAACCTCCACAGTTGTGTTTTTGCTAGAAAGATCAATAATATATTATATACCTAGTAATGTAGTTTAAATATATCTAGTTACTAGCTACTAGTTACCAGAATATTTTTCAATAAGTCTCATTTGATAAATATTAAGAGGGAAAGACATTTAACATTAAATTTGTAACCTTTCAGCTGATTACTGATGTTTCCTCCAGATTCCATATTTTTCTTTTTTTGGTCATCATCACATCAAATAATATTTAATATAATCATTTAAATCTTATATTAATTTTCTTTATATTTTACATTATTTATACTTTTTTATTTTATTTTTTTTGTTTTTGTATCTGATATTTGTTATCTTCTCTTTGCATAGTTATCATAACTTTACCTTACTATACTTGTTTCCATTTATTTTAGACCCAGTACCACTTAAATTTTCCAATTTTCATCAAAACCATCTTCATCATCCTAACCCTAAACCCTATCCAGCTCAACCCACCCCTACATATTCCTCCTCGAAAATTGTAACGGCAGTGGCAACGAGATGTTTAATAAATAAATATTTGTACAGGAGATCTAACACTAGTCAGATCTTCCTCTCATGTGCTGTATGTTTGTGGCTATAGCGCCCTAACTGAGCTTCCACTAGATCACACCAGTGACGCGGGTGAGAGGGAGGCTGTGATCTTTAGGATTTTGCTTAAGGAGGGAACAGTCCAGTCCGGGACTCCTTTTGCAGATTGTAAATAGTTATGATTATGTGTATGGTGATCATTTATTTGTTAACTTTTTTTTTTCAATTATAGGTTTTTTTATTTTATTATCTTTTTTGTTTTATTTTTATAAATAGGTGTAGATATGTCCTAAGGTGTAGATTCTTTAAGGCGAAGGTCAAATTCAATGAATAAAATTAATAAAAGATTGGTGAAGTAAAAATCAGCCTCCAATTTTATTCATAGGTATATGTCTGTATTAATTTTCTATTTTTATATAATTTTGTATAAATATGTTCTCATATTACTATTAATACTTTACTACTCATATTGAAACAAATTGTAATATATCTAAATAAATATTTTTTTTTTAAATATTATTAATTTTTTTATCAGATGGTATCAATGAATTTTGTTTGTTATCACATTTTAAGTCACTGCTCTCTAATCTGTATTATTTTTTTCCTGTTAATTATTCATGGTAATATATTTATCAAACAACTACATTGTATCTTATTATGTTTTTAGCCCTGATGAAGACCCGCAACGTGGGTCGAAACGTTGGATAATAAATAGTTATTAACTAACCATCTCTATGCACTAACCATATTTATTCGCTGGCCATCTCAGAGGGATTTTTAAAACTCATGATGATATTAATGACAGACTACAGACAACTTGTTAAATCTCACCTAAGGTGCCCTTACCAATGACATTACCTCCAAAAGCAATTCATCCGTACGAAGTTCGTGATATTATTAAAAGCTTGCCGAACAATAAAGCTCCAGGGTTTGTCTTAATTTCGAGTTTCATTATTAAAAATTTACCATGGAAAGCAATCCTTTTTTTAACCAATATTTATAATTCCATTTTTAAAATCACGCATTTTCCAGCATTATTCGAAAATTATTCGAAAGAATACTTCTTCATCGTTTAGATTCCCTTGAAATATTAAATTATATACCAAATCATCAGTTCTGCTTTAAAAAACATCATTTCACTATACAACAATCTCATCGATTAGTTTATTTCATTTCAAATTCACTAGAGTCAACAAAATATTGTCCAGGCATTTTCCTTGACATTAGTCAGGCTTTTGACAAGGTTTGGCACGAAGGATTGCTTTGGAAACTGAAAATTTTACTTCCATCTACCTTCTATTTAATATTCCTTTCATAACTTTCTGATAGACATTTATTTTTCTGTGAAAGTGGGGACCGAACTCTCAGACATTCAGCAAATTAAGGCAGGTGTACCACAGGGCAGTGTTTTAGTGCCAATGTTGTTTAACATTTACATGTCAGATCTTCCCCAGCACAATGGGACTGTGTTGGCTACATTTGCTGATGATACAACTGTTCTTTCTTCAGATAAGGATCCTTTTCTAGCGGCAATATCCCTCCAAAACCACCTTGATGAAATTTCTGCTTTCAGATGAAGGAGTCCAAGAGTGCTCATGTAGTGTTTATCCTGAACCGTAAACCTTCTCCTCCATTTACTTAAATAATATTCCTATTCCGACTTCCGACGAAATTCGATATTTAGGTATTCACTTGGACAAAAGACTGACCTGGAGGACCCACATTCGACAAAAACGCAAAGAACTCAACAGACGATACGATATTTTATCTAGATTACTTGACAGACGTTCTAAATTATCATTAACCAACAAGCTAACTCTTTACAAAGTTTTGCTAAAACCAATCTGGACATACGGGATAGAACTGTGGGGCTCCGCTAGACCATCAAGCATCCAAATAATACAGTCTTTTCAGTTAAAAGTGCTGCGCCAAATAGTGGACGCACCGTTCTACGTAACATATGACGTTATACATAACGACTTAAACATTCCGACTATTTCAGCCACTGCTACAGAACAATACAATAACTTCCACCAAAGACTAACATACAACACCAACCCTCTTACAGAAAGATTAGAATGCTCTACGAATCCTTACAGCCCACACCGACAACTACGCAGGCGGTGGCCAAGAGATATGCTGATCTTTTAACGAGTTCTGCTGTGATGAGCCGCTGCTTCAGCAGTCCACAAATTTGCTTATTGCAAAGGAAATGCATGTGGCACATTAAATTTTATGTCAAATATCTTGTTAGTAATAAATAAATAAATTCACTATTTTCTAATATTTATGACCGCCAACCGAACTATCACATCCTTCATGTATTTAACGGTTAGTTATTGAATATTCAACCATTTTTATTTAATTTGATTTTTATCGTATTTTTTTTTGTTTATTATTTCGTAAACACCCATAATGAGTGTAGTAATGCATCACTATCATTTCTCTTCTAATTGAGACAAATAGTAAAATTATTGAATACAATTTATGATTTCAGACATGAATATTTTCAGAACAATTTTGGGGGAGATATGTTAATTGTAGTTTAAAAGGGAGTTCTCAATAATTCTTACGCTATAAAATAGCTCGAATTTATGTCTATCAAAATTTAAAAAATAATAAAATTATGTCTAAACAATAAAATAATTAAAATCACGTAAATTAATATGCATGAAGGGGGGAGAGGGAAATACATTAAAATTTAAATTTAAATTTTCTTCTATTGCAACTTTTTATTTAAACCGTAATACATCCATTTGTACAGATGATTGTTCATCTCTATATAAATAAAATTATAACGCAATTCTTTGATTCCGCGAACTCCTTAACCACGCTATGAAGAATTTTGATTCGGATTTCACTACCATTTAGATAATTTTTTCTCAAAGGTTTGAAAGTAAAATACATTGCAATTTATTTGTGTTTTTTTATATGGAACAATTTATTTTTTTGTCATCAAGGCATCGAAAAATCATATGATATGATATGATGTATGAAATAAAATATGATAAGTTATAAATATATATAAAACATACCTTCGGAAACAGCAAGATTTTAGAAGAGTTAATATGAAATAAAATATGTTGTAAAAGTTATCAGAATGTCGTAATAAGCACATAAACATAGAAACATATATTAACTGTAAT
>CM041292.1:135429123-135512439 GCA_023052935.1 Piezodorus guildinii | reverse complement strand
GTCAAAGGTGAGTCCTAAGTAATTAACTGTGTTAGTCTGTGGAATAGGTTCATTATTCATGTAAACTGGAGGACAGGTATCGTGTCTGAGAGTGAAGGTAATGTGTTGTGATTTTTCATTGTTCAGTTTTATCTTCCATTGTTTGAAATAGTCCTGTAGCTGTAGTAAGTAATGTTGAAGAGTCGTTGAAGCCTGAGTGATGTCTGCGTGTCTAGTAATAACAGCTGTGTCGTCAGCGTAAGTTGCTAATATTGTGTTTGGACAGATTGGTATATCATGTGTGTATATAATGTATAGTAACGGTGAAAGAATTGACCCCTGTGGGACACCGGCCTTGATTGGTAGGATAGAAGAGACCTCTGAGCCCTGCCGGACAGAAAAATATCTATCGGATAGAAAGGAAAGAAGTATGAGATAGTAGGTAGAAGGAAGAAAAGATCTAAGTTTGTAAAGTAGGCCACAGTGCCAGACCCTGTCAAATGCCTGAGCTACATCCAGGAATACGCCAGTAGCATATAGTCGTTCTTCTAATGCGACTGAAATATAATCTGTGACTCTGTGTAATTGGTGTATGGTAGAGTGTTGTGATCGGAATCCAAATTGATGTTCGGGTAATATTTGTTTGTCAGTAAGTATGTCGATTAAGCGCTTGTAAATTAGTTTTTCAAAAATTTTTGAGCATATTGGAAGTAAACTGATGGGTCGGTATGAGGTTGGGTTTCTATTGTCTTTGTTAGGTTTTTGAATCATCAGTATATGGGAGTATTTCCACTGTAATGGGAATTTCGTTGTCCTGAGTATGGAATTGAAGATGGTTGTTAGAAAGACTACAGCTTTTCTGGGCATATGCTGGAGTAGCTCAGCAGTGATCAGGTCATGTCCAGGGGCTTTTCTTTTGTGTAGCTTCTTTATCTCAAGAAGGACTTCAGATGGTTTGAAAGCACTTGGTGGCAAGGATAACGGTAAAGGTGTATCTAGTATGTCCTGTACAGAATTTTCGTGTTCACTGTCTGGGTAGTCTGTATGTGGTGTAAATACTGTCGACAGATGATTGGCAAAAAGTTCAGATTTTTCACTGTCCGACACGGCCCAGGAGCCATCCCCTCTTCGAAGTGGCGCTGACACCTCGCGATGCTTTAGCAATCTCTTTGTATGCCTCCATAAACTTCCATCGTCCGTTGTGAGATTTTCCAAAAATATATCATAGTTCGTCTGTTTAAATTTTTGTATTTGTCGTTTTAGTTCGTTATTTATTCGATTATAAGTTTGTTTGTCAGATGGTAGTCTGTTAGTCTGCCATACCTTACGAGCTCTTCTCTTGTTCCTGATCAGATCCCTTATGTACTGCGGGTAACTCGGCTGGATACTTCTTCTTTTTCTAGGTACTGATGATACCCATGCCGATTCCTGAATACTCTTCGTTAGTATTTGGACAGCATCTTCAATTTCTTTTTCAGTTTTTATTGAGAGAGGAACTGAAAGCTTTTCAATTAAATTTGATTGGTATAAAGCCCAGTCTATTTTTCCTCGAATAAGAGTAGGACGTTTTTCCTGTAGGCATGGTTCGTCGAAAAGGACTAGATGTATAAGGGAATGATCAGAGCAAAGATCGGAGCTGGTTTTGATGGTATGAGGTATGGCCTGCAGTCCTTTAGTAACGAAAAAATCAAGTAAGTCTGGTGTCTTTAGTCTCGATGTAGGCCAGTAAGTCGGTGAATTTGGAGATATAGTGTTTAAAGAAAGTTTATGGAGAGCGGAGAGCAAGTTTCTTCCCCTTGGAGTGCACAATCGTGAACCCCATACCTGATGCTTAGCATTATAATCACCTCCGGCAATAAAACATCTTCCTAGTTTTTCAAAGAAATCGCTAAACATAACAGAAGTGAGCGAATACCGAGGTGGGCAATACACCGCTGCTAATGTTATTGCGTTTTGTGTAGAGTGCAATGTAATTGCAGTGGCTTGAATTTGGGGTGTAATTGGTAAGTGTATGGAGTGGTGTTTCAATGATGTTTTTATGATGACTGCTGTTCCTCCATGTGAAGTGTTGTCTGGGTGGTCAGTCCTATAAATTATGTAGTCGGGGATGTAGATTTTATTACGAGAAGTTAGATGTGTTTCAGTTATCAAAGCAATGTCAGTACGTTTTTCATGTAAATAAATGTCTAGTTCGGTTTTATGTTGTAGTAGTCCGTTAGCGTTCCACAGAAGAATGGACAATAAACCCACTGTTAAACGTTTACTGGCCATAGACCGGGGTGTATGTTTGTGTGACTTCTGAGAGCTGTCTTAAAAGGCTAATGAGGATTTGGATAAGGTTAATAAGTCCTAATAATAAATTTTGAAATCGAGGCAAGGCATTTTCAATAGAAGACGCCTGCTGAGGAATGCCCTGTCTCATACCTGACATACCTACATTAAATTGTTCTCTTCCTTCTGATCCTGGAGGATATTGCTGTGGTGGTTGCTGATGTCTTCCTTCAGAAACAAGAAAACTCGTTCGTGGTCGCTGCTGATTTCTTTCTTCAGATGATGTTAAAGTCTGCTCGTGCCTTGTATTTACTGGGTTGACTGAAGGATGAGAACCCTGCGGTAGTGGCGGAAAATCGTGCGGTCCTGATGGAACGGCTGGTTGAGCAGGTGTAGACCTGAGGTAGGGTTGATGTCGAGAATTTCGAGCAGTTCTGAGAGCCTTTAAGGCCTCGCATCCCCTGTAGTTGGCAGGATGCGCTCCTTGACAGTTTGCACAGGTGGCTGGTGAGTCCCGGGTCTTCTCGCACGTAGTACTTACATGATTTTGGCCGCATCTGACACATTTAGGTTGTTGATTGCAGTAGGTTTTCGTATGGCCATACTGCTGGCATCGGATGCATTGGGGTATTATTCTTTTCTTACGGAGTTCTTCGACTGATACCTTTGTGTAATATAAAAAGTCGATCTTGAAAATATTTTCATTGAAGGTTTGTTTGCTGATGTCAACGAAAAACATAGGTAACGGTAGTTTGAACCGTGATATGGCATTTGTGACGTTTACTGCATCAAAACCCTTTAGTTTCAATTCATTAATAATTGTTGCCTTTGGTGTAGAATGGTGTAGGTTTTTTATTACTACACGAGGGCATCGGTCATCTGGTAACTGATACGTATGAAAAGAGGCGTTTTCTTTTCTTAAAAAATTGACTATGGAACGGTAAGAGTCCGGTGTTTCTGGATAAATAGATACTTTTTTATTAGTAGTTTTTAATTTAAAGGATGATTGGCCGCTGACATTTTCTAGTGATTCTATTAATACTGGATAATTTTGGATGTCGTTGACAAATATTGGCGGTGGCTTGGACGTAGCCTTTTCAGTTGGTGAAGTTTGGGATGTTACCTGTGGCCCGGTGTTAAGGTTAGCTAGCACTTGATACCTATTCTGGGTTGGTGTGACTGGCACATTCATAGTTGGCCTTTTAATTCTGTTGGTTTCATCTCCTACGACATCTGAGAGCCGTTTACGGCCCGTTACTAATTCCCAGACTCCCCCTTGGCTCTGGGAATTATTATTTTCAATTATTTCTACCCCATTCATGATTTCGGAACATGCCGAAGTTGAAGGGAGCTCGTTCATTGTCACTAACCTTACAATTGTTTAAAACAAATGTCCACTTTCACTAAGTTCCAACAAAAAGAAGAAAAAAAAAAAAAAAAAAAAAAACACTTTTTGCCAATGGAATTCACATTTATATCACATTTTAATTTAAAAAAAAAAAAAAAAAAAAAAAAAAAAAAAAAAAAAAAAAAAAAAAAAAAAAAAAAAAAAAAAAAAAAGATAACCTTTGCGCTACAATTTATCACTATTATCGATAAGTTTTAATACAAAACCCACTCACCTCAGTGACTGGTAGTATTATAATGTCCAAATATCACTTTTTACAAAGTCTGACAACAGTAATTAACGAGTGTCAACAGCTACAGAGTCATAAATACAGAGCGACATTAATACTGAACTGCACTCTGACATTTTTTTAGCTCATTTTCATATCATGAAAATATATAGGTTTTGTCGATAATTTCAGAGAAATGTCTCTGTAACTAATTATTCTTATACAGATCTTTATATATATCTATATTGCCTGCATTTAACTGTGTTTAGAATCGTTATTAGATAACTTTAAGTAAACTTTGGGTTTCATATAGCGAGTCTGTGATTTTTTTAAAGAAATTTCAAAAAATGTCAAAAAAATTAAGATTATTTTAAATATCTCAATATATGCACAACAAAACGAAGTGCAAGTTGTTTTAAAAAAAATAGTTTTGTTTATTGTTTTAGCGGGCAACATTCTACGCTTTTGGTAAAGAAGAACGCATTGTTGGATATAGAAATTTCTTCAATGAAAAGAACAGAAAAAAATTGACATATAAAATTATTTTGATGTCTAACTTAATTTTTCTAAGGGATAAACCATAGTGAAGTACCGAAGCAAGATATAATTATAAATATATTTGGAAATAGAATTTTTGTTATTTATTTTTTATTAAATTTATTGTATCACATATACATATTGTAATTTATACAATTTAAATGATAAACTAGCATTTCAGATTAGATAGAACCTATATAAATAATAAATAACAAAAGTTTTGCTCCGAAACGCAAAACAATGTCGCATGGTGGAACTGGGATTGAACTCCAGGGATGCAGGGGTGTCTGTCTACCAACACTTTCATCCACTAGACTAAAAATAAAATCCAAAATTATGTCTTTTCTTCTTCTGATTTTTTAAAATTTTATTTAATCCATTATTGAAAGAAAAATAATAAAATCAACCACAATCAAGGGAAAAAAGTAGTCCAGTTATAAAAAGACCGATCAAAACCATAATGACTGTGAGTAAAACTAATGTAAAGGATTAAACATAATAATTTTATTCGATTTCATCAAAAGTTTTATATGGATATCCTATATAATATCAATCATATTATTTTTAGGTAAATCGTCGTATATAAATCTGTTTTAAAATATCTTGGAAAATATTATATAATAGGAATAATTGAAATGGGCTTATATATTAATGTATTGGATTCATTACTCATTTAGAAAGAACTATTTTAATTTAGATTATGCCTTTAGATAAACTTATATTTCGTCATGATCTTCCAACAGCTTTTCTTTATTAAATAATTTATGATAAATGTTGTTTTTTAATTAGTTAGTTTTTTTTTTTTTTATATATTACAATTAGTCATAATAGACTATAATAATATTGATACAGGATCTCGTTCATACAATATTTACAATATAAACAAAAGGAAAGTCAAATTACATAAAATGAAATGAAAATAAATAAACGTGTACACTAACAAAATTTGTAGAGAAAATAAATACAAATAAATGAAGTTAACAAATTAATAAACAAAACATGTCACATTTATACGTATGTAAAATATTACTGATTGTTAGTTCGAAATTATTTAGGTACATAATTTATAACTCGCACATTGAAAATAAACACAAATAAAAATAAAACAATTCGTTTGGATTCTACAAAGAATTGGATACTAAAACTGGTGTGTTCTTTGCAATAATACTTTTCCAAATCGAAAACATATGAGTCCTATTTTCAAAAATTTACTTTACATTATTTACAAACAAAAATTTACTTTTTTTTCAATCTCTATTATGATACAACAAACAAATGAAACAATTGCAGAAAAAATAATATATATTAATCACAGACGTACGGAACATAAAAAGGTGATCGTGAGGCTGTACGATGTCAGGTATTCGTAAAAGACCCATGTCCTAATGAAACCTAAATGGGCAAAATTTAGGACTCCCATTGTAGCATCGCCGATCAGCAAAAAAAAAATCACCCTCTAAGCGTTTGTATGTATTTGAAACGAAATTAAAAAATATTACTTGAATGACATAAAATATAGTTTCCATTTCAATGCTTTAGAACATCTTCCAGCTATTTGGAAAAAAAACAGCTGTTTTGGATAATGCAAACTATCATATATTTCATTGTCCAAGAACTGGACATTCCTGATAATTTGATGGGGAGTATGCAATTACTGGAGAGGAACCTGTCGCATAGGGTATGGAGTATTGAGTAATGACTCAATCGTGTGTTGGCATGATTATTATGGCCATACTAAATTGCACTACATACTGTGTCTATTACCATTACTAGTGACGCCCGTGCTTATCATGTTCTGTCATTATTACGAGGTTATCAAATTGGTAATTGTATCTTTTATGTAAAATTGTAACTAACAGATGAACTGAATAAATCATATGTTTGTGCATATCGATATTTGGCCGTTGGATCATTCAAATTATAATTTTTGTACACACTTTTTCGATACAGATTATAGATCCTTCATCAAGGCGTAAAACAAGAAATAAACTCGGACATGCAAAAATCAAATACAAAAATAAACTCTTCGAATCTTGGGCAAAAAAGATGAAAAACTTACTAGTAGAATATTGCTTAGTATGATAGTGGATGTATTAGTGAGCCAAACAAAAGAACAATGCCTTAAAAATAAGAATCGATACGCTAAAAGCTATGCTTAAAAATTTAGCATGTACATTATGCCATTAATTATTTAATTTAAATTATTTTCCATCATTGAGCCATCTTATCTTTGTCAAAAGTTGCTTTTTTGTTATCTTTGTCAATGATGTATCAATTCATTTTCATTTATATCCCATCAATTGTTCATCAAGAGTTGTTTTTTGTTTTTTTTTACGCCCATACAATATTCCACAAACGTATATTCTTTTTAGCCCTAACGATGAATTACAATGCGGATCAAAATTTTATTTTTTTCTATTTTTTTTTTTTTTGTATATTATTTTATTTCCTGACCGCTACCAGTATTACATCTTATTCTTGATTACCCTATGCCCATTTAATATAATTAATGGCAGTCAAATGTACAATAATTGTTCAATATGCTTCTTCATAAACCTTTTTACAAAAACCCTTCACGTTTCAGGTGGACTGACTTACATAACAGTAAATCAATAGTTCTATTCATTCTAAAATAGAACAATAGTTATCAAAAACTTATGTTACTAATGCTCATCTAAAATATAAAAAAATAACAAAACGAATATGGTGTAAATGTATGAAGTCAACTTTTACAAAAAAAGGTCTATTAATTAGCTGCTTTCCATTCTTTGTCTTCCAAACTTAAAATGTGATCGTTATGTAAGGAATTAGACCTCAACAGTACTTCATGTTTTTATACTTTATCACCAGGTACTTTATAGTTTCACTTATCAGTTATAGAGTTTAATGTGCTTTTATATTATTTTGTATACTACATGTTACTATCAATTTCATCTATTGAAAACTGGACGGCTTCCAGTTCTAATTTTTTCGGTTATTCTCGTCCAAAACGTCTTCCGTAAATCCAACTGCCTACTAAACCCTAGTAAAACCTCTAGACTGGAGGACTTCCAAACTGTCTGTTTTCCCCTCTTAAAATATTGGAGACTCTTCCACAGCTGCTTCCATCGTAACTTCCTGCGTTGGTACAAAAGTTTCCTACCGAAAGTCTTTGAAACTTATGTTGAATCCCAAGAATTCTGGAGCCTCTGTAGTTTTAATTTGTCTTAAATCTCGGCTTATAGTGAGTGCGTGACAATATTGAATACACATCATGATTTGTTGTCCTCAAAACAATTTTTTTATTGAATACTGATTTTATTTATGGCTGATTAAATTACTTTTTGTTTAATTCTTTCATTAAGTTAGCTTAGAAAACGTCTTACTAATTAATAACATCCATTTTAAAAAAAAATTATTGTCCCTCAATATTCCTAGTTCTATTGTTGATCTATCTAAAAATTACTTCCTCATGAAAAGTACATAATTAAATAAAGATATGTAAACTTACTAAATTTTATGTAATTAGAAAAATGAATATGAACAATGATTTTTATCGTTATTCCTAATTATTGATAAAATAAAATATTTCTCGATTTCACAGGATATATCAGCACTTATATTATCTTGATTCTAATATTCTTGATTGTTAAAAGAGATTTAATTTGATTTTATTGAGGTATTACTAAAGACCTATTTACAAATCAATATTAAAACCTAGTGAGGAAAAACATTATTTATAAAGAATGACGGAGTTTAGTTTACCGTTGAGAATACTAAATGAGAAAGATAGTTAGGGGTGCGTTCATAAAATAAAAAAGCTCAGATTAACCAGTAATACTTATAGTAATGGTGTGCCGATATTGTGCTTATATTGTGGGCCTTCATCAGGGTGACTCAGAGAAGGTATAAGGTGACTGAGGCATTCTGGTGAAGGCCCACAATGTAGGCTGAAACGTCGGCAAACAATTACAATAAGTGGTTAATGTCGTTGTTTTGTTTTTTTAAGACCCCACCCCCAACCATCTTCCTCATTTATAAAGCGGTGCTGCTCAACTGCACTAGTTTACTTTTAACACAGCATACTACAACAATGTCTAAAAAAGTTTTTGTATACAAGTATTATAAAATATAATAATATATAATTAAATTACAACTTTTAGTTACGAATGGTAGTTTTAAAATAGGGTGCAAATGACCCTTGGTGTTGAAATGCCTTAAATAAATTAATATAGTAATATAAGTACATTTAAAACACATCCAGAAGAAAATTATCTATTTTATTTGTTATTTTGATTAAATAAGCGTAATCGCATCAATTAATTGATAAAATCACTTGATCATTATTTTCGTTTATTTAGGAAGATAATAATGATAACCTCTTACACAAATAATAGATTCCCTGCACAAAGTAGTTACATGAAACGACATCAAAATAATTATAACGGCATCAAAGGAAGAATTAGTGATATATTGCTGGAAATAAACTTAAACGTAAATAATATTTTAAGTTTGAACGACTTTTTATTCGATCCATGGGACAGGAATTTTATCCGAATTGACACAACCCTTACAAAAAGAGGAAAATCTTTTGAAGATCGCGTCTTTATGAAAATCTATTTTTTGGAATTGAAAGAGAAATATAATAATTTTTCTATAATTTATACCGATGCATCGAAAGTAAGTGATGAAGTTGGATGTGCTGTGGTAAGTGATACAATTAATCACAGGTTCATATTACCCGGAATGAACAGCATATTTACTGGAGAACTATTTGCAATATATAAAGCCTTGGAGCTAGTCAAGACAATGAATGACAACTACTTGCTCATAGTGACGGACTCATTAAGTTCACTTAAAGCAATCGCTGATACAAAATCAAAAAATTCCCTAGTAAGGGAAATAACTAATTGTATTTGGCGATTGCAAGAAAATTTCAACAAAAAAGTTGTACTTGCATGGGTTCCGTCGCATTGCGGTATTGTGGGAAATGATGTAGCCGACAGAGAAGCAAACAGGGCGAGGCTGAATGAACCTGCGACTGAAAATGTGTACATAACCACAGCAGAAGAGTGGAAGAGGCATTGCAGGAAGACCATTATTAACAAGTGGAAAACTGAATGGGCCACTTCCAGTACTAAACTGACAGAGATAAAGCAAGATGTATCTCCTTGGACCACATCATGCAGAAAAAGTAGAAAGGAAGAGGTAGTGTTAGCAAGGCTGAGGATAGGCCATACAGCCTTTACGCACGGATACTTAATGAGAGGCCTGGATCCGCCATTCTGTGATACATGTAACACAACACTGACCATAAAACACATTGTAACATCATGCACACTGTACACTGACACCAGAACAACACATAACATACCTTTAAGCTTAAAAGAAGCATTAGGAAATGATGAAGACATAATTCTAAGACTTTTTGAGTTTCTTAGAGACATTGGTCTGTTAAACTCAATATAAACGTAGAATCAAGACCCGCTAATGACCCGAAAGGGTAGATGCGGAATAGCAAATAAAATAATTAAAAACGAAAACAAATACTTGAATAAAAATGAAAACACGCATAATATTTCAAAAATTGTGAGTTTTCTTTTACTTTGTCCCTCCAATTATAAAAAGAACCACACTTCACTCAATAATCAAACATCAGATAAACCAGGCAAGGATCATATAGCTTAAATCATAGTTAGGTTTGATTAACCATGTTCAGTGTTGATGCTGTTTTCAGTGACAACAATACTTTTTAAAACTAAAATAACTATAACTAGTTTCATATTTAAATAAGCACTGAGTAACTTCCTTTTCTTAAAATATTATTTTTTTCAGTATGTATCATATTGCTTTTCAACGTTTCGGGGTTTTGTCCCCATTATCATGAATAAAACAATTTTTATAGTTTAAATTAATAAAATTACATTATTTGATCATTTATCTTTAAAATATATCTTTATAAATTTTAATTTTAACTGTCAATATTAATTAAAAAAACTTATACAATATAGACACATTTTTTTTCCATTGCATAGCTTACTGCTGTTCCTCCTAATTTTTAACTATAATTAAAAAAAAAAAGTGTATATATATATATATATATATATGTGTGTGTGTGTGTGTGTGTGTGTAGGTGTGTGTATGTATGTATATATATATATATATATATATATATATATATATATATGCTAGAATAGTCAGGAACCATTCAAAAAGTTATATCATATTTTGCCAACGTTTCGGGCGAAGCTTGTAAGCCATCATGTAATAAAGAATGCGGAAAGCCACTTTAGAAATAAATAATCATTCCTTTGTCCTTATTATAATAAAGTTTTTCTCTTGAACGCCAAAATAAACTTTTAATGTATATGTCAGGTTTTCTTTCCAAGTTCAGGATATTCTTTTTTAAAATTTTATTTTAAAAATACCCCAGAAGTATACTCTCCCCATCATGCACTTTCACTTTTCGTAAAAAAAATAAATAATTGAAAGTCCACTTTCCTGCCCGACGGTAAGCTACCAGAGACGCCACATGTCGCCTGCAGAAAAACTCCCCCCCAGGACAGATTGTCTCATTATATACGACACCGGGTTCCGCCAGCTCTGTCAACAGCTTCGTATATAGCCTATATTGAATTTCTGTTTGGACTTCTTTCTCCTTTTATTTTCATTGTCTCCCACTCACCGTGAGCCCCAACGCTTTATTCCTTTTCTTTATTTGGGTTTCTCAATATAGGTGTCTTATTATTCTTAATAGCAGCCCTTCCTCTGACGGAAGCAATTCTTGAAAACAATATAGGATGGGAACGTTGAGGTTTAAGCCCTGACAAACAAGCTCAACTTCTTAACTGATCTTCCACACGGCCTGGGGATATATCCAGGATGCGTTTTAATAAACAAAATCAGTGAAGTTGACAATCTTTTTATTTGTCCGATCTATATCCCTTCAATACCTTATTAGTTTTGATTTGTATATACATTCAAGTTTATTTCATATTTTCTATAATGAATCTTGGTTGTGGACCGAAATATTTTTTTCAACCTTCTCTTCTAAAAATCCTCGTTTGGAAGATCTCAGGTCCATCATATTTTCTACATATAGTTTGTCCTGAATAATTTAAAAATATCCAATCATGAAAACCAGAAATATAGATATTATTATGGTTTTTATGGATGATTGTATAAGTGATAGATAATGTTGAACAAAAAAAAGACTGGCAGGCGAGAAATCACAGAGTATAATCTTGAATAGTTTATATTATAAATTTGAATCCAACATGACTTGCCCTCTATGTAAAACCGATGGTTACGATAATATTGAACATCCGGTCAGAAAATTCTATTTATTTAAGTACGTTATGGAAAATTTTAATTGAGAAGACTAATTAACAATTACCAACTATAAGATGTTAAATGATTTATTTTTGTTTTCAATAGAAGCTTAAAACATAAGAAGTTTTGTTACGAACGACTAGCACAAAATTTATAGGTATTTGTTACGTCATTACTTTTTATTTATATGCAATTGTTATTAAGATATGTATTATTTAAAACTGCTTTTACCTTTTTTTCTGTTCTGTTTTTTTTTTTTTTTTTGAGTTTATTATTTTCAACTAGCAATAATCGCACCTCAGTAGGCCTTCATTGGTTACGATATTGCCTCTGCAGAAGGTTATTTATTTTTTAAAGTGTCTTTGTTTATTATTTAATCAAGATTTTTATTCTTAGTTATTTTGTTAATTGTTATTTATTTTTTCTTATAATGTCGTTTCAAAAGTAGTTAGCTCAATTCTTATTTCAATATTTATAACATTTCCTTATTAAATGTAAAAAATGTTTTTGTATAATGAAATAGAGACCAAACCTCTTGCTAAAAGAAGTAAATCTTTAAATTAATAAAAAAAAATATTATTATCATGTTAAACTAAAAAAGAATAAATCATTCATTTATTAGAGCATAGTAATATTATTGAAATAAAATACTTACATATTTCATGAAGTTTTATGATTTTAGGGAAATTAGAATAACATTTTCATTGTAATGTTCTTGCAATACAATAATCTTGTATATAAGGAAAATCTCAATAACCTCTATGAAAAAATATACATCTATGATAAAAATAAATCATTTAATATTAATTTTATGTATGTATATATCTTAGATATGTATGAATGAAAAATAAATATATAGTATATACATAAGAACGGAAATACATTAAAATGTAAAATAAAAATAAGAGACCAAACATAAACCATTTATGATTGATGGTAGTTGTAGTATGGTTTTTGAGAACTGATACTGGTCCATGATGATTAAATTATCTATTTAATTTTTATGATTATTTTTTATTTTTCTGTTTATTTAAGTAAAGTTCATAATGACGCTTCTATAGAGAACAATAGCTTAGCTAACTGCTTCTATTCATTATGAATAAACCATAGTTAGGCGCATATCATTAATAACTCTAATTTTAATATTCATGTACTAGTATTTTTCCAGATTATTATGAAAACTTGTAATATTTAAAAAAAATAAAAAATAGACATACACACAGTAAGAAACTATACAACATTACCAACTTGTCATTCATAAAGATCAGCTAAAGAAAAAATATTTTTTCTTGAAAGATGTTATTAAGCCTGAAAACCAGATTTATATCAATTTTATGTTATCACCAACCTGTAAGATACTTCGGAATAGAGTATCATAATTCTTACATCACAATTTATACAATAATAACCTCACAGGTACGTAAGGTATAGTACTTATTCAGGTTTAGATAAATGAACAAACAAAAAAAGTTCTTATGGTGTAATATAAACTTACTCAGGAAAGTTTGAAACATTTCGCTAGACAATTAAACCAGGATCCTCTACAGAAAAGTATTAAATAAATGAATAATTAGAAGCATAATTTTGAATTAAAGTTTCACGAGGGTTATTGTGAAGTACACATAGCTCCTTGGATCTGACCAATCTAAGGGCAAAGGCCTATCTCGGCAATTGATCTGGAGACGGTCAATTGGCAGCTGATCAGGGATTCAGCGTTTGCCGATTGGTCGGGAACAAATCAAAGCAAGTTTTGGCATCAATGTTGCACACCGGGCCGGGTTCCCTTGTTGCCTCTTACAATGAGCCATGCTTCCATAACTCCAGTTTGACTTCATCAACCCTCCGTTAATGGAAATCTATCAGCTTAATGCAAATAATGATAAATACCATCTATCTTGTACCCATGATCCGTATTGAACCGTTGTAATTTAGATAATAAATAATTTATCATAATAATAATAATATATCATATATTTATAAGAGATAGCAGGTATAGATTTGTCAGTATATTAATATTTATTGTAATTAAATGAACAATAAACTACTATTTATTGTGGAGCCCTTCTCCTCTCAAGAATAATAAAAATGTGGTGCGCGCAACACACGACTTTCACTTACCTCCGATACTATAATCAATTTAAGAATTTTTAAAAACAACGACAGATTAAAATAAATTGTCAAAGAATTAATTACGTTTAGTTTAAGTAGAAACATATGTATTATTAAAAAATCGATTATATTGTTATCTACAACAATCAGTTAGATTTATCAGATTTTGATCACTCTCCATTACATTTTACAATTTTGTGCGTGAGATAACATTTTTTCTGAATTATTTAGCTTTCCAACAGTATATTATACGTTTATATTACTGTTTTATGTTAAAAAAAACGAAAGTTGTATGAAAAAATATTTTTGTTCTTATCTCCTTTCGTTGGATAATGGATTCACTCAACTTATATATTTCCCGTTTTTTATCAATGCTAACATGATGACATGGTTAATTTATTCAAATATATAGCATTAAAGGTAGTTCAGAGGAAGAAAATTTAAACTATCGGAATATAAGCCATGTCAGAGAATTCCAATCAGAATTAAACCTACATGATATTAAAGCCATTAAATTTGACATCGATACAAGGAATTTAATCAAAATCTTTAGATCTGTTTTTGAGAAAATCGTAAAAAGGTGCACAATACATGGTATGAAGTGGTTTATCTGATTAGCTTGTCTCAAATATGAACTTTCAGTTTCTTAGGTCTTTTCGTTTTCGCGCTTGAGTTACCACACACACACACACACACACACACACACACACTGTACTCAGACTTCCTATGCCGGAAGGAACTACCACGGTAGGATTCGCAGACGATCTTGCTATCAATGCTCGAGGAAAGCTTTTGGAGGAGATAACGTACAAGGCCAACAAAGCAATATTTGATATAAGCCAGTGGCTTTCGTCTGTGGGCCTACAACTGGCTGACCATGAGACTGAGGTTGTACTTATTACCAGCAGGAAAGTGAGGGAAAAAATCAATTTGACCGTTGGAGAGATTAACACTGTATTATTTGACGCCGTGTGCATCATTGCCGACATAATTTCAATAGATCTACTGGCCGAAGAGCGTAGCAGAATCTACCGCAGAAAACGTGAAGCGCCAGAGGAGCATTGGCTAACGTTAGCGAAAGACGAGAGACTGGAAACACTTCGCATATGGCAGAGACGCTGGGACTCATCAACATCTGGAAGGTGGACAAACCGTCTGATACCAGATATTACATCGTGGATGATACGAACATATGGAGAGGTTGATTATTACCTTACTCAACTGCTCTCTGGACATGGCTGCTTCAGGTCATATCTCCACAGGTTCAAGCTGGATAAAGAATCATCATGTACCAACTGTCCTCGTTTGTATGAAACAGTGGAACATGCTTTCTTCGCATGCAAGAAATTTACCTTGGAGAAGGTTCAGCTAGATATGGTGCTGGGTGAAAGATCCACACCGGAAAATCTGGTACAGCTCATGTTGACCAGTCAAGAAAACTGGAATGCTGTTTCAGATTATGCTGGGAGAGTCGGAAGAATACTGAGAACCGAGGAGCGAACGAGAAGAGGTCAATTACCGTCAAGTATGCAGTAGAGAAGTAGGCGCTTAGCCATCCTGTCCACCGCGAAGTAATGCTTGCAAGCAGTTCCGCGGTGTGTCATCGCAGAGAATGTAGGTGGTTTTTAGTGAGTAAGAATCTCACACTGTTGTGGATTCAGTTGCCCACTTCGTCTTATGAATGATTTTCCCCTACAATAAAAAAAAAAAAAAAAAAAAAAACACACACACAGACCTTTTTATTTGGACTCAGGGGACTCTAAAACATGTATTTACGATGAAAACTGGAATTCGAAAATTTTCGCGTTCGCAATACTTTCCCTTACTATATGTTTCATATATACGCAAGTGAAAGTAAAAATACAAAATCCCAATATTGTTTGCATTAATGGAACTTATCTAAATTATAAAGTAAAGTACAAACAATAAAAGACATTGATCATTAACGAAACAACAAATTGTGTGTTAGGGTTTACCTGTAGATCAGCTGATGCGCTCGATGATAACAGTCATACGTTACTTCGTCTCTCAGATTTTTGCTTTTTTCAGTAGGAATTCGCTTGAGTTCAGCCTGGAAAACATCACTAGACCTCAGGAATACTACAGCAGTGAATATTGGAGAAATTTCGGTAAGCAAAGTTATAATTTACTTTGTACAATCACGAAAAAGTGAAAGGAGGGTCACTGATCAGCTGATTGCCGCTAGCTCGGCAAGCTCGGGCTTGCTTTTATTTTCCTTATCTTTCTTTTATTTATTTTTTTTCCCTTCTTATTCTTATTCCATTATATATTTATTCCTATTTATTTTTTTTAATCAATGCGATATTTTCATCAAGTGATGTCCTCGAAAGTTACAAGTAAAAGATCTAGATCTGCAGGTTCAAACTCGTCTCCCACAAAACAGAGACCTCGCCGTGATAATAATAAAAAAATGATTCCACCAGCGACTGCTTCAGCTACCTCTTTAGGATCTGAACCACAGCCTAGCACATCATCACAAGGATTATCTGAAGAATCGCCGTTTTTTACACCGAACCCATTTCAGATCCTTCAAATTGAAAAAGAAACAATGGAATCTTCTCCTATACCAAAAGAACCATCACCTCCACCAATATTTGTTAAAAATATTAAAAACTTTCAACTACTGTGTGCGCATCTAAATAAATTAACGGATCCTAACAGTTATTATTGTATAAGTAGAACCAGTGATACTAAAATATCCCCGACTACCGCCGAAACCTACAGAAAAATAGTAAAATATCTGACGGAGACCAAAGCTGATTTTCATACATATCAGTTACGCCAGGAGAGAGCTTTAAGGGTTGTAATTAGAAACCTACACCCTTCGACACCAGCAGCAGCTATCCAAGAAGAACTGACGGAGATAGGCTATAAAGTGCGGCAAGTCACCAACGTCCTAAAAGATTAAATTCCACTGCCTCTATTCTTTGTGGACTTGGAGCCATCAGCAGGAGTCGAAAAAATTTATGACCTCAATAGATTATACTATACTAGTGTAAGAGTTGAAAAACCTTACACTAAGAAAGAAATAGTGCAGTGCCACAATTGTCAGGCATATGGTCATACTAGAAGTTATTGTCACCACATACCACGCTGTGTGAAATGCGGTGAACAACATAAGTCAGAAGAATGTACAAGACCAAGATCAACACCCGCTGTTTGTGCTCTGTGCCTCAAGGACCACCCGGCTAGCTACAAGGGTTGTCAAATCTACAAGAACCTCAAAAGCAGATACCAAAAACCTCAGAATCTGGATGAAACAGCTGAACCGATCAGAAGCAGAAGACAACCTTCAAAAACAATTGATTCCAATGTTACATTTGCCCATCTACTAGGAGGTGGGAACCAGAACAAAGAGGCCGAGGCCCTGCCGGAACAACGCACACTTCAAAATCCTCAAACCGTTCCACAACCAGCTATTCCTCAAAATTTACCCAACCCTCAAAAACCTCATCCGCATCAAATTTCTCATATTCCTCCTCCATCAAATGTCTCAGACCTTACAAGTTTGATGACATCCTTCATCACTGAAATCAAATCCCTCGTTATGCCGCTAATATCACTACTTACTAATCTTGTATCAAACTTAATCCCTTCCTTAAAAAATCCTTAAATGACTTCACCTAACTCCTTATCCATTCTCCTATGGAATGCGAATGGTGTTAGAAATCATACTGACGAACTTACAGCTTTATTGCAAGACAAAAACGTTGACGTAGCACTTATTACTGAAACTAGACTAACCACTAAACAGTTCTTCAAAATACCTCAATACGTAACATACCGTACGGACCACCCAGACGGCAAAGCCCATGCCGGTACTGCTGTCATTGTGCACCAGTCCCTCTCTCATCACATACTCCCACTTCCTACCTATGATTTCCTACAAACCACTGCCATAGTAATCAAAAGTTTTTCCTTTCCGGTAACCCTTAGATCAGCATATTGCCCTCCCAAACACTCCATTTCCAACACCGAATTTGTATCCTTTCTAAATTCCTTAGGAAATCATTTCATTCTGGGTGCAGACTTAAATGCCAAGCATCAACAGTGGGGTTCGAGAACCACGAATTCTCGTGGGCGAAATTTGCTGTCTGCACTCAACTCCCGTCATTTCAATCTCCTACCTCCTGATTCCCCTACCTACTGGCCAACCGATCCCAACCGTAATCCTGACATCCTTGACTTCTTCATTCACAGCGGATTAGGCTCCCTCAACTTATCTTTAACTCGACTTGATGAACTATCCTCAGACCATAGTCCACTGATCCTAAAAGTATCTCTCACTCCAATTCCAAAACCTATCCCACCGTCATTTATCCGAGGCCCTGTCAACTGGAACCTATTTCGCCAAATCCTGACCGATAATATTAACCTCAGAGCGACCCTCAAAACCCCAGAAGACCTTGACGATTCCGTCTACTCCTTCACCACCGCCATTCAGCAAGCTGTCTGGACTGCCTCCTCTCCTAAGCACTCCAATATAACTCCTCACCAAAACCATTTGCCTCAACACCTTACAGACCTAATCCATGCAAAACGCCGTGCCAGATCATTATGGCAGCGCACCCGACACCCAACATATCGCCGCTCCTATAACTTCTATTGTAGACAATTGAAGCAGGAGTTGGCGACCTTCCGTTCCCAGTCCTTTAATTCCTACCTCTCCTCTCTGTCAGCTAGTGACAATTCCCTGTGGAATGTCACGAAAAAGATTTTAAAATCCCATCAAGTTTCCCATCCTCTCCGGCGTGGTGATGACTCCTGGGCTGCGTCTGATGAAGACAAAGCCGAGGAATTCGCCACACACCTCTCCAAAGTATTCACTCCTCATCCGGAATCCCAAAGCAATCATACCGCAGCAGTACAAGACTTCCTTTTGTCACCAATACCTCTTTCCCTACCTCCTAAAGCTATTAATCCCTCTGAGGTTAAATATCTTCTCCAGAAACTGACCCTCCGTAAATCTCCTGGACATGATCTCCTTACCCCCCAGATCCTCCGTCAACTTCCGCAGAAAGCTATTATATTCCTAACCTATATCTACAACTGCATCCTACGCACCACCTATTTTCCTCTCTTGTGGAAACATTCCACAATCATTCTCTTCCTAAAACCAGGTAAACCTTCCAGCAACACTTCATCTTACAGACCTATTAGTCTACTCCCCATCCTCTCAAAAGTCTTTGAAAAACTCCTTCTAAAACGAATCCTGCCTATATTAGAATCACAAAATCTTCCTTCCCATCAGTTTGGTTTCCGTGCTCATCATTCCACTGTTCAACAAGGACTCCGAGTTGTAGACCATATTTCCTCAGCCCTTGAATGCAAAGAGTATTGTTCTGGTGCGTTTCTGGACATAGCGCAAGCTTTTGACCGAGTATGGCACACCGGATTATTCTTCAAGCTTAAAACGCATTTACCCCAGTCTCTATACCTCATTCTACGATCCTATCTCTCAAACCGCTCCTTCCGAGTTCGCTGTGGTGTAGAATTTTCTAACTTTTATCCCATTGAGGCCGGTGTTCCTCAAGGCAGCGTCTTGGGACCCGTCCTCTACATCCTTTACGCTGCTGATATTCCTAATCATCCTGACACCTTTCTGGCAACATTTGCAGATGACACCGCCATCCTATCATCCGATTCCGATCCTGAAACAGCATCCTTAATCCTGCAAAGACACCTTTGTCTTATCGAGGACTGGTGTAATGCTTGGCGTATTAAGGTTAATGAAAGCAAATGCACCCACGTCACCTTCACCCTTCGACGCAAATTCTGTCCAATGGTTCATTTTAATTCCATACCGCTTCCTTCCTCAGACACAGTCCGGTATCTTGGCTTACTACTAGACAAAAGATTGACGTGGAACCCACATACAAGACTTAAACGAAAAGAACTCAACAGACGATTCGGACAGTTATACAGACTACTAAACAGAAAATCTAAGCTTACAGTTGACAACAAATTATTACTTTACAAGACAATACTGAAACCAATCTGGACCTACGGACTTGAACTGTGGGGGACAGCTAAACGTTCTAACATCAAACGCATTCAATCCTTTCAATCCAAAGTCCTGCGAATAATAGTAAATGCTCCTTATTATGTATCCAACTATACCTTGCACCACGACCTTAATGTTCCATTTATTTCAGACCTGATTCCATCTAAATTTTCCAAATTCCACCAGAACCTCATTCATCATCCTAATCCTCTAGCACAATCCCTATCCAGCTCCACTCATCCATACAACCCTCCTAGAAGGTTGAAACGGCAGTGGCCCCGAGACATATTGTAAACATCTATTCTGGAGTTCTGACACTGGTCAGATTCTCCTCTCATGTGCGGTGTGATTGTGGCTGTGGCGCCCTCACTTAGCTTCCGCTGGCTCTCACCAGTGATGCGGCTGAGAGGGAGGCGCTGGAATCCTTTGGGCTCTGCTTGTCCTTCCACAAGTGGGGGGACAAGCCCCGTCCGGGGTTTCCCGAGCTGATTGTAAATATTGTACATAGGTATGAATGAGACATGTTTTGTTTATTTATTTGTTAACTTCATTTATTTGTATTTATTTTGTCTATAAATTTTGTTATTGTATACGTTTATTTATTTTGATTTTATTTTATGTAATTTGACTTTCCTTTTGTTTATATTGTAAATATTGTATGAATGAGGTCCTGTAGCACTATTATTATTGTCTATTATGACAAATTGTAATATATACGAATAAAAAAAAAAAAATAAAATAAAAAAAAAAAAAGGGTTTACCTGTAGTGTAGTGGCTATAACATCACTCTATGCCTAAGACCGACGGTCCTAGGTTTTTAATGGGAGTAAAAAGTCTTTGGCTATGATGTCCTTCGAAGGGGACGTAAAATGATGTTCCTGAACATGTCCGCTCACCAAGTCCGGTATTCCTTGATGATCCCTGCTCTAATTAAACCTGGATAGGCAAAATTACGGACTCCGACTGTACCATTGTACCACTTAAACAAATAAACAAACCTATAGAATAAAAAATATTACGAATATGAATGGCTAAGGTGCTCCACAGTGAGATAGCACGGATGATAAAGATTTTTTTACCAAGGAAGCAGTTTTATAAGAAGATTATACAAATTCGTAGGTAGTGATGTTTTATTTAAAAGATAGACAAATGAAAAGAGGGTAAGGTGGTAAATAATATAGGGAGGCTTTTTTTTTTACTTAAGGATTCCAATAGGAAGTTAAAAGAAACCCATCCTTGTTCGAAATCCCAGTCGAAAATCAGTAGAATGGGATCTATGAATAACATAAATTAACGAACTCATTAATATTTCTATGATCATGAAATATCGCACCAGAAAGCTTTTCATCCCTATTCAAAATGAGATTGAAAGGGTTGGTAAAGCAAACACGCAGAACAGTCACCGGAATGCCGAGATGCAAAGTAGGGAAGGAGAATAAATAAATGTAGGTAGAACGGATCCTCATTATCATGTACCATTATTAGTAAAGAAACCAAGGAGGCTTGATGTCGCATTTTTCTTAATAATGGAGACGGTATTTTTAAATAAAATAAAGTTGATCATAGTCAAAAGTATCCAATAGGTTTCAGGAAGGTATTAACATGTTTACTGCATAGTATGCTAAATAACTAACTACCCCTTGATAAATGCGACCGAAACTGCTGTGAATATCTTAGGGAAGAATTACCGATCGGCCGGGAGACAGGTAACGATGCAGCCCCAACTGGAGACAAGGCCTATACTTGGCGACACCCACTGTATGGTAATTCCTCTGGAGCCTGGTTGATGTGCCCCGATCTCGCAAGACGGATGGACAACCTGGAGTGGCGTACCATCTGTCCAGGGCCGACACCTTCCTGACAGCTTGGCAATACTGCCGGAGTCAGCGTTTCAATCCCGTTCTTGGGATCTGATAGCGCCACTCATTTCTCTTTCTTGTAGTAAGGTCCAAATATAGCACATAAATAAGGGTATTGTAGTATTCTATTTAGAACTGTGATAATTCAACGCCTTGGTATATCTTTCGATTCCAGTGAGATATAGGTAATAAATGGGATGTTATATTGCGGAATATCTTGCTAAAAGATTTGCTCTTACTTAATAGCCTTAATATACATGATAAAATTGTTTAGTAAAAGTTATACCCGTCAAATTTTTTATCACTAATTGTAGGTTGTAAATGTTGGCATTAGTCTAAAAACCAAAAACTAATAAGTATCTCGTATTACACACATAACACGAAAAATATGTTTTTGGAGTGATACCTAAAGTAAAATTGTAAAATAAGCAATGTTTCATCTCTGAGCTTTTCAAATAAATCGTCATTTTCAGCCCCTTCTTCTCTGAAACTTAATTGCATGTGTAGAAGTTTTTCGGAGGGAATATTGGTGTACGTTTTGTATCATTTTCATATCGAGAACGGATAAAGGATGTTTCCAAGATCCAAACTTCTGGGCGGAGGCTCAGAATTAGTTCAGTAATAATTTCGATATGTCTGTTTGAACATACACCTCCATGTTTAGATCTTTCGGCCTGTCTTTTCGGTGGGTCCCTCCAAAGTGAATTAAAGTGAAAACTTATCTTAATTAGTGTTAACATGTAACTTCTTGGGGTCTCATATTTCAATTTTGTTTTTTTGTGGTATTTAAATGGTCACGAATGTTCTTTTTACTGTATTTACACAGAAAGTATTAAAAATTTTAAATGCACAATCTCAAAACGAATCTAGTTATGATGTCGCTGCATCAATTGAAAAATACATCATAATATATTCAGTTTATTCTATTGTGTGACATTTTTACATGGAATTTTTTAATTCGAAAGACATTAATGGTTTATGGTTTTCCAAATTACGGTAAATCTCCAATGTGTGCACTCATTTCTATCTGTACCATTTTGTGAAACAACGCGTATAATTATCTAACATCTTTTAAGTTAACATATTTCCTTTTACATAGTTCGCATGAAAGTATAAAAAAAAAAAAAAAAAACTCAAATATAAAAAAAAGTTTATTGAACTAAATGTGTGTGAGATGAATATCAGAAAGATTACTTGTAAACATTATAGATTGATTTTACAAGTTTTTTTTTAATTATTTTTATTGAGGGGTACATTTTGAGGATGAATATCTCTTAGTCATTGCTCAAAGGTTATAAGTTGCTTATTCACATGTACATTTTGATATCAATATCCCATTGTATTGCCTGTTTGCTCTGTTATCTATATGAACCCTTTTAGTCTCACTTTAAATAGGCATGCAAGGCTTTCTGGCGTGAAAGACATGAACCTGAAAATATCAGACAAAGATTTGAAAACATCAGACGCAGTCATCTTCCTATCATCATCCTATCCTATCCTATCATTCCTAGACTCATTCACTCGGATTTAAAACAAGGATGTCTTAGTTCCAATTTTCTATTGAGATGATATAAAAGTATAAAATAAGAAGCAGAAAACACTCAATTAAATTTCAAAAATAATAACGAAAAGAAGCAGAATAAACTAATACAAACCTAATGATGTACAGTAAATATAATAAAATATCATAATAAATGTAAACAAATAAAAAAAGTTTAACAAATTAAATTTGTGTGAGATAAATATCGAAAAGATTACTTGTAAATATTATAGGTTGATTTTAGGAGTTTTAATAGTTTTGTATTCTGTTTAATGTCTTCGGAATTTAAATATAGGTATTTTACGGTTAATGTTTTTTTTTTTTTTTTATCGAATAGGTTCATCTATTAAAGATGAATGTCTCTTTGTCATTGCTCAATGGGTATAAGATGGTTATTCATTTGTAGATTTTGATGTATATATCCAACTCTATTGCAGGGTTGTTCCATGAACCCTTTTGATCTAACTTTGAATTGGCATGCAACGTTTCTGTTGTAAAAGACATGAACCGAAAAACATCAAAGAATTGATTCATAAGGCTCGTTTATATTATTAATAGACTCAATCATTCGGATTTGGAACAGGGTGTCTTTTTTCCAATTTTCTAATACAATCATGTAAAAGTATAAAACAAAAAGTAGTAAATACTCAATTAAATTTAAAAACTAGAAGAAAAACGAATAATACAAAATTTAATGTTGTGGATGTAATTAGTTGACCGTTGAGAATTACTGGAAGGAATTAGTCCGGGTGGCGGTCATTAAATGAAACAACTAAATAGTTTCAACTATTTTATTGTTTGCCAACGTTTCGACCCCCTTTGTGGGTCATCATCAGGGCTGAGGTTGTAGAAATTTCTACAACCTCAGCCCTGATGATGACCCACAAAGGGGGTCGAAACGTTGGCAAACAATAAAATAGTTGAAACTATTTAGTTGTTTCATTTAATGACCGCCACCCGGACTAATTCCTTCCAAAATTTTAATGTTGTATAGTAAAAACGATTAAATAAAATAATTATTTTGGACAAATAAAAAAAACGATTTCATGAAGTAAATGTGGGTAAGAATCTGAAAGATTACTTGTATTATTGGTTGGTTTTACAACTTTTACAAGTTTCTTATTCATTTAAGTCACTTAGGAATTCAATTATACTTTTCTTTTTCTTTTTTTTTTATCCAGTAGGCACATCCTTTAAGGATGAATGTCTTGTTGTCATTGCTTAATGGTTATAAGATTTTTATTAATTTTTGGATTTTGATGTCTATTTTTCTTTTTATTGAGGATGTATAGTCGACTGTAGAAACTATTATAGGTGGAATAGTCAGGAATCAATCATTTTTTGAAAAAAATTTTAATTTTGCCAACGTTTCGGCCTGTGAGCCATCATCAGGGCATTACTGAGCCTCACAAGCTTGGGCCGAAACGTTGGCAAAATTAAAAAAATCTTGTGCAGGCTACACACGACTTTCACTTACCTCGATTTTTAAAATCAGTGAAAGAATTTTCAAATACAGTTAGAGATAAAAATATGTGAAACTATTAAGGAATTGATCAAATTGAATTTATATAGAAACACGTGTTTTATTAAAAAATCTATTATATTATTATCTAAAATAATCAGTTAGTTTTATCTTTTTCTTATCACTCTCTATTAATTTCTAAAAGCTTGTGTATGAGATGATATTTTTTCTAAAATCTTTTGCTTTCCAACGGTATATCATACGTGTATATTACTGCTCTTATGTTCAAAAACGAAAAATTGCATTAAAAAAATATGTTTTCTGTTTTCTCCTTTAGTTGGGTATCGAATTTATTCAATTTATATATTTACTTTTTTTTCATCAGCGTTAACTGGATAATCTAGTTATTATTATTGAATCTAAAAAAATTAAAGGTACTTTAAGGGAAGAAAATTTAAAATATCGGCATTTAAGCCCTGTCAGATCATTTTTATCCAAATAAAACCTACATGATATTAAAGCCCATTAAATTTTACACCGATATAGCGAGTTTAATCAAAAGTGTCGGAACCGTTTTCGAGAAAATCGAAAAAAGGTGCAAAATGCATGGTATAAAGTGGCTCTTCTGGTAAGCTCATATCGATGAAAAAAGTTTTGTCACGTCTCGGGCGTATAGTTGTCACACACACACGCACACACAGACCTTTTTGCGGGACTTGGTTATTTGGACTCAGGGGACCCTAAAACGTGTATTTCCGTTGAAAACTGGAATTCGAAAATTTTCACGATCGCAATACTTTCCCTTATTATATATAGTAAGTGAAAGTAAAAACTTTTCAAAAAATGACTGATTCCTGACTATTCCACCTATAATATTTATTTATTTTTTTTTTTTGTTCTACATTAAACAAGAAAGAATTTCTGGCATCTCGATATTTCTATAAATTATTACAACTTACCTGAAAACCATAAGTTGCTGGTAGAAGAGCAGTAAATTAAATATATAATTATAGGTTGCTTGGAAGAGGGGGAAGCGGGCCCGTGTTGCAGAGGCATGGTGGAAGAGCGATAGAGCCGAAGACCCCACCACCTGTTCACATAATCCTTATTGTACTTGTTTTACAACTCATTATGTAATTAGGAGAGGATAATGACAGGGCCGGGGGGCCGCTTGTTGGTTTTTCCTTTGGAAATTGGAGAGGCTGCTCCAGGCCAGGCCCTTCCAGACAGCTCCGCCTCTAATAGCCCGCTGCAGATCGGAATTCCAACGACCAATCATTGATGGCTAAATATCTTCAGGATTCATGATAATCGGCAGCTGCATCATTTTTTATTCTCATTTTAATCGCATTTGGAACACTATTAAATATAATATTGGAACGATTGTGCATTAAATGAGATATTCTTTGCATGATCAATAAACATGTTGGTTTCATGTCCGAAAAAAATTCAGATGTAATTAATATAAATGATATTGTCAAAATAAGAAAAATGATGAAGATTAAAAGAAAGGCAGTCCGTGTTATAAATTATATGAATACCGTCATTACTTTGTATTGATGATGCTATAGTAAGTATAATAATAATCAATATTTTCAGGAGTTTCGATAATGACCAATACCTCGGAAACAGTCAATATACTTTTATTTAAAATATGGTTATTATTACCCAGGCATTAAGAAAAATTATTATGTATAAAACTAAAGCTAACGTATTATTAACAGGACACTGTCAGCTAAAAAAGCACCTCCATAATATGGGTTGGTAGACTCACCGACTTGCAGATTCATCAAGAAGGAAGATGAAACTGCATACCACGTGATAAGTAGGTTTCCAGAGATTGCAAGGATACAATATTACCATTTTGGCAGTTTTCATACATTAGAGTTGCGTGAACTAATTAACCCACAGTTAGATAAGATTCGCCAATGCAACAGGCCTGTATTAACATTTATTTATTTATTTGTAACATAAAGGCTTTTCAACCATAGAGGTTATTTTAGCCCTAAACTAATAATGCAGACACAATATAATAAAAGTAATAATACATACATATATACTAGTAATACATACATATATACTAATAATACATACATATATACTAATAATAATACATACATGATAAATAATAAAATACCATACAAAAATTATACATAATACACGAAATAATACATACAATATGAAAATAATACATACAAATATGCTAATCACAAAATACATAATACATAATAAAATAAAATACATAATACACTAAAAATACATAAATACAAACAATTATATAAGATAACTACATATAAAAAAATAATAAAAAAAAAATAATAATAAAAAAAAAAAAATAATAAAAAAAAAAAATAAATAAAAAAAAAAATAAAAAAAAAATAAAATAAAAAAATAAATCAATAAAAATAATAATAATAATAATATATATATATATATATATATATATATATATATATATATATATATATAATATTAAAAATAAAAAACAGGAACTTTTTTTTTTTTTTTAATTTTGGAAAATATTGATGTGTCTTTTAGATAATTCATTAGTTTGGTGGCTGACTCCTGGGTATTTTGTAATATTGTCCCAATATCATTCTCCATACCAATCCCTTTTCGCTCGGCTTCGAAGGAAAAGCAATCCAACAGTATATGGGGTACTGTGAGGAGAACCCCACAGGAGTTGCATTGAGGCGGTGATCCCCTCGCCATCAGGTAGCCGTGGGTCAGCCTTGTGTGGCCAATCCTCAGTCGAGCCAGTACCACTTCCTCCTTCCTGCACAACCGTAGGTCTGCTCGGTTGGGTTTCACTGAAGGCTCGACTACTCTAAGTTTATTCTCCCTCATAAAAAACCATAATTTTTGCCAATGTTCTGTGGCCTTTTCTTTTATGAGGGCGATTACTTCCCGCGTTGACGCACCCGGAACAAACATACCTTCTGTTACAGCTAATTTCGCTTTGGTATCAGCTAGTTCGTTTCCTTTTATGCCACAGTGACCAGGTAACCATATAAATTCTATTCTTCTACCAACCCTCTCCAATGCATTTAATCAAACCCTCTCAAATGCATCCTGTATTAACAGGATATTGGACGGCGCATGATAAGCTGGTTGAGGATAAGGATAAGCCGGGAAAAAAAGAAAAACAAAAACTATTAATAGTTTGAAATGTGTGTCTAATTACTTTGTATATATTTTTCAATCTGAAAATGAGAATAAAAAACAAAACAAAAAAAAAAAGAGTTTATAGGTAGATATTAAATAAATTTAAAAAAAATATAATAAATATGAAAAATCTAGAGGATATATGAGACAATAAACACATATTTGAAATGTCTGAAATTTACAACTATATTATTGAAAATATAAAGTAAACCGGAGGAATCATTATATAATGACTTGCAATTATAGAAACATTGCAGTAAAAACGTTGGCAGCACTCCAGTAGGTTAATTCTAATTTGTATACATAAACTTTAAAATATATCGAATATTTCAATAAAATGTCTAATAATCAGTTGTTTTTATAAATACACTGGTGCTTTCCAATTCATTCATATTAACATGTTATTTATTTAATTTATGTATTAATTTATTCATTTAATTTATTTCATATTTACATTATATAGTTAATAATATCTGAGCCAAGGGAGGAGCGTAGTCTAGTGGTTAGAGCACTTGTCTGCTGTTTTCCGAGTTCGAATCCCGGCTGTGGCAAAATATAATGTATTCTGTTATTGAGTCAGGGGCGACCCTAGGTTATCCTTGGGCACACTTAGCTTCTATAAAGTGGGTACCCAAAAAAATAGGGGAAAACCGGGCGGCTGTGCGTGATCAAGGCCTAATCACCTCATGGCACGGCCGTTGGTCTAGAAACAGTACGGATCTCTATATTTACTGAGCCAAGACCATTCATGGATTGCAGTGGTTGCAGGTTTTTTATTTTTTAAATATCTGAGCCTAAGGCTTTTCGTTACTATCAATGAGAGTCTTCTAAATGCGGAAGTTAATAATTAAAAAAATGTACCTCTACAACTTGTGAACAATATTGGGTTCAGTGCTGAGTTAAGAACATTGTTGTTTGATAGTAGTTGATTTGCCCAAAATCTCTTTGAAGGGCTGAATTTATCTCACAACATCATATTTATAGATTATAGATTTATGAATCTTTCCAATTTATAAAGGTTAGGTTAGCCTCCGCAGGATCTCTCTCCGCATAATTGATCTATTAGTAGATTTATAAAAATTAACTTCTTAAAACTTAAATTATTTTTATTTTTAAATATTTATTACTTATGGAGTAATAGTTGATCGTGGAGTACATATCGTCCCTTCCATTTCCAAGTATCAAATATAAAAATTGGCACTTTTCAAGAGAGTAAGATAAAACAAGTGTAACGAAGTAATATGTTTAAAATTGGTCATATTCGATAATTTATCTGTCCCATTTCGGAGAATTCTAATGGGGCTAGAGTTTCGGCAATTTGCCACAAGCCGTATCGTCCGCAAGTTGGAAATGGTAGGGATAATAAGGTTAAGATATTTGGGGGTGCGGTTATACAAAAAATCACATTAACTTATATTTTATTTAGCTCTTTAATTTTTTTAAATATGCAGTTTTGTTTAACATAAATTTGGACGATCATTGAGTTAGGTAGTGACAAAACGGTTAGTAAAATAAAGGATATTAAGAGAAAAATATGTTATGACTCTTTTGCTGTTTGTTTCTGTGAATGTGAGATGCTCTTTGCATTGCTTTGTGCTCTAATTGATGTGTAAGTAACCGTAGACTAATGCCTCGGTCCCCTCCGTACACTAATTTGAGTGTCTTGTTGAAGGGGGCACTTTATTTTGCATATAGATCCCCTCGGTTATTAAACTAAAGATGACCCGACGTAAAAGGGATTTTGATGAGATGCTGGCGAGGACCGCATCTGCCCCGGGATCAGGCACAAATATTGACTTGGTAACTAGTTGCTACTAGCTCTCTGCCTCTACAATATCCAATCCTCCCTATTCTCTTCCAAACAGGACTAAACATCACCGTATCCTGTATGTATTTCCTTCATGTGACATATATATGCTCATATGTCTGAAAGCACAAGTAAATATACAATACATAATGTTTTGAAAATCTCAATTGATAATTTCAATTTGGTTCAATCCATGTGACATCGTGCCATTTACATTCATTTTGCCACTTAAAATTTTCGATTTTCATGATTTTTAACTAGTTATTCTCTATAATTTCCTGTATATAAAAATATTTTTCTGGCAAATACTTTTAGTGTTTCAGACATTTTAAGTCAGGGGAGCCGGTGGCTTAGTGGCTAGCGCACTAGTCTCCCACGCCAGAGTGTGAGTCCAATTCCCAGTCCCAGCGGGACTTTTATAAGAATATAATTAAACGAGGACTCACTCACAGCTTCTTCCCCATGTAGTGAGACTCCTCAGCCTACTGGTGGCAACTCGCAAAAATAGGCGTAAGGAGTGATGACCCTACCCTATACATTTCATCTAGAAACGTGAGTATATTCTCCCAGAAGTCTATACCACGCGGCCAAGGGCCTACAAGGCGTGTCGCGCCAGAAAAAAAGGCATTTTAAGTCATATGCCCAGCTGACGTGAGTTGGGGAAATCTCTTCTATCCTGATTGTTTTATAGATATCAAATCAAAACATAACGAAGATATAATAAGAATCTGATTTATATTTTATTTCGCCCCAAGAATATACAATGGTGAAGAAAGTTGTTAAAATATAAAAAAAACAAAAAAAACAAGCTAGACTTTTAGCCAGTTAAAAGTCAATAAAGGAAAACAGGCTTCCCTTTTATTATTTCTTCCTATATATAGCTTTGTTATAGTCCTACTTTCTGTAAACATTTGTCTTTTTTGAACAGAATCTTTTTTATTTGAATTTTGTTTAATTTTAGTGAAAAACTAACTGTAACTAATACTGACCCTAACTCTAAAAAAATAGACTCAGCTGGTTCGTTAGTAACGAAATTCTCTTCGCTGTTAGAAAAAGTTGTCATTAAAAATCAGTAATTTCGCATATTTCAGAGCTAGCCAAAAACTAGGATGATGAATACAGTACTGCTTTAATTTTTGTCCTTATTATTTCAAAATAATTCTCGAAATTCGCATTAATAAGTGCGCTCTAAGAAGATGGTCCTACGATTTTTTAATCGGAGTAAAAAATCCTTAGTTAGCCATCCTTCGGAGGAGACGTAAAAAGGTGGTTCCGAGCCTGTGCTACGTCAGGTACTCGTTAAAAATCACGATCCTCATTAAACCTCGATAAGCAACATTTAGGACTCCCACTGTAGCAGCATAAAGTGACGTTAAACAAACAAACAAGATCTAAGAAGGAAGGATAGGAAGGATTCTCAGTCTTAATATATTTTTCTTGTATAGTCTTATCTTTATTATTATCATCTGATAAGCATAGATTTACCTACCCCAGTGTAAATTACTAATACATATTGAATGAATATGTGAATAAAAAGTGTACAATAAATAAAATGAAAAATGTATGAATAGATAGTGTACGGTATCAAACAAAAATTGATATGAAAGTCAAGAAAGGTTCGCTGCAAAACCTTTAACAGTGATCGTAACTTTTCTGTATTGAGAATCCAGTTGCCCACTAGTTTGAACAAAATCGTAAGAGATCTACCACAAGTAATAACATTCATAAACTTCATAAGCAGATTCTTAACCTGCTTTAATATAAATCATATCTGTGCGGGAGCATATAGGGGCGTAAGAGACATGGGAGTCGTAATGAGTGGATAGAGGTGCCCACACTACCTCCGCCACTATATCCTCCCTAACAAATATCAATTGTGCTCTGGGTTTAATTTCATAGCGTGCGGTAACAAGGGTCATATATGTCTGCATTCACATCTAGCTCCATCTGATTTAACCTTTTGCTCTTACACTCCTTGAAGGAACTCTGATTTCGCGTTAATCGAAAAATGTCCATAGCTAAGTATATGATTTACAAAAAAAAAAAAATCTTTAACAGCGAAACCTGTTAATAAGCAAACAAAAGGATTTTTTTAATGAAAACAAATGATGTTATAAAGGTAATAAAAAAATCTTGAATTAATCAGGAAAAAATATACCTTTGTCAACAAATAGTTTTTAATATATACGCCAAGCATCCTAGTACTTTTGATTAGAAACCTAATTTCCCGCAGGTTCTGCGCATGCGCTGGATATAGTCATTCACGTTTTACATCGCTCTCTCGAGACTTCAATCTTTGGATAGTTACTACATGTTTTTTTACGATTTAAAATCTGCCATGAAGTAGCTGGACAGCAGTGGTCTACATTGGTGGTAATCCCACAGTGAGTACTGTTTTTATTTAGTGTCTAATAGTGAACAGTGCAGCCGTGTGTATACGAGGCCTTGTCGCACTCATAGCGGCCATAGGGAAGCCCCCCACTCCCACGACTTCACGTGGGCCACGAGCTCAGTGTTCCGCCAGCTCTGGGTGGGGCACGTTCGTGTGTTGGACATAATTAAATTATAACACGCAGACGTAATAATTTTTTATTTATTTTTTATTTTTTTTTTCTTACTTTATTTTATATTATTCGTTTTTCTGTCTTCTCTATACCTTCTATTTATAACATAATGAGATATTTCCACCAGGTTATGTCGAGCAAGGTTACCAAAAGGTCTAGATCCGCTGGGTCTACCAGGGTCTCTACTCAAAATTCATCAGCACTTTCAACACCTCAGCATTCGCCACCAGCTAAGACACGTTCACGGCGCAATAATAAAAAAATGAGTCCTCCAGTTACTCCTAAAAATGCATCAGACGAACCACTACCAGGCACTTCATCCCAGGGGTTATCCGAGGAATCTCCCTTCTTCACGCCCAACCCATACCAAATTCTCCAATCTGATAAAGATGTTATGGAGTCAACACCAACGCCTAGAGAGCCTCGGCCTCCTCCGATATTCGTCAAAAATATAAAGAATTTTCAATTGCTCTGCACCCAAATAAACAAAATTATTGATCCCGGCAGTTACTCGTGCCTTAGCAGAAGCACTGATACTAAGATTTCTCCGGAAACAGCAGAATCGTACCGGAAAATCGTTAAATATCTGACGGACACAAAGGCAGAGTTCCACACCTACCAGCTTCGACAGGAGCGCTCCTTGCGGGTAGTCATTAGGAATCTTCATCCCTCAACGCCTGCTGAAGACATTGAAGAAGAATTGACGGCACTGGGCTTCAAGGTTCGTCAAATAACAAATGTCATAAAGGAAAATAGATCCGGCACCGATGTAACTAAGAAGATATCTCTACCCCTCTTCTTCGTTGATCTAGAACCCTCACCTGGAGTTGAAAAGGTATACGATATCCAAAGACTGTATTACACCAAAGTTACAGTTGAAAAACCGTATGTGAAGAAAGAAATTGTCCAATGCCACAACTGCCAGGCATATGGCCATACCAAACACTACTGTCATCATTTGCCACGTTGCGTGAAATGCGGAGACCCACACAAATCTGATGAATGCATCAAATCAAGGCAAACTCCAGCGGTGTGTGCTCTATGCCTGAAAGGACATCCGGCTAACTATAAAGGATGCCAGGTTTACAAAAACCTAAAACAAAAATTCCAGAAACCGCATCCAACAGAATATCCCTCTACTCCAAGAAGAATGACTTCAAACCTCATCAACTCTAATGTGTCCTTTGCCCAACTTCTAGGAGGCGGTGAGAAAAATAAGAATTGTGAGGCCCTGCCGACGGAGCAACCAAAACCTCAACAACCCCAGCCCCAACCTCAATATTCTCTTCCTCTAACCCAACCCGAGCCTCAAAAATCCCATCAACATCAAATTCCACTTATTCCTCCTCCATCTAATGCAACAGATATCACAAGTCTCTTAACATCCTTCATCACTGAACTGAAATCAGTCGTGACTCCCCTAATATCTCTTCTAACTAACCTCGTATCCCACCTCATCACTTCTGCAAGAAAACCTTAAATGACCTCTTCCGAGCCTATATCCATCCTCCTTTGGAATGCGAATGGTATTCGAAATCACACTAACGAACTAACAGTCTTCTTACAAGAAAAACATATAGACATAGCCCTAGTAACAGAAACCCGACTTACCAACTCACGGATGTTTAACATCCCCAATTACAACATTTACCGCACGGACCACCCGGACGGAACCGCACATGCTGGCACTGCTGTCATCATCCATCACTCCCTCTCCCATCACTCACACCCCTTACCCGTCCATAATTACCTACAACCTACAGCTGTAACAGTTCGAACCAAGCTCTTTAACATAACAATTGTTGCAGCATATTCCCCTCCGAAAATTCCTTTTTCCGAACCCCAATTCAATATATTCCTAAATTCCTTGGGACACCACTTTCTTGTAGGAGCAGATTTTAATGCAAAACACCAACAATGGGGAGCCAGAACCACAAATTCTCGCGGACGAATCCTGTTGTCTGCACTTAATTCTACTCGCAGCAATATCCTTCCTCCGGATTCTCCTACCTACTGGCCAACAGATCCCAACCGCAATCCCGACCTCCTAGACTTTTTCATTCATAAAGGTCTAGGCTCACTAAATTATTCCATATCTCGCCTCGATGACCTATCTTCAGATCACAGCCCATTACTCCTTACCCTTTCATTATCGCCCATTCCTAAACCGTCTCCACCCTCATTCATCAGGGGCCCAGTTCATTGGGACCTATTCCGTCAAATCTTAACCGACAATATTGATCTCAGAGTATCCCTCAAATCCCCTGAAGAACTGGATGAAGCTGTAAATACCTTTACAACCCTAATCCAACAAGCAACCTGGAATTCATCTTCACCTCTCTCTCCCGAAAAATCCCGATGTACAAATCCTTTACCTCAAGAACTCCTGGACCTTATCCAATACAAGCGCCGTTCTAGGACTATCTGGCAGAGGACCAGGCATCCTGATGACAGGAAATCATACAATTATTATTGTAAATTAGTTAAAAATAAATTGACAACCTACAGATCTCAATCCTATAATTCCTATCTTTCCTCATTATCCACTTGTGACCATTCCCTCTGGAAAGCAACTAAAAAAATCCTTAAATACCATTATATCTCTCATCCTCTTCAACGTCATGATGGCTCCTGGGCCTCGTCAGATGAGACTAGGGCAGAGGAGTTTGCTAAACATCTTGCAAACACATTCACTCCTCATCCTGAACTTAATCCTACCCATACAGCTGCGGTTGAAGAATCCCTCTCCTCGCCGATTCCTCTCTCTTTACCTCCTAAAGCTGTCAACCCCTCTGAGGTCAAATTCCTAATCGATAAACTTAAACCTCGAAAATCTCCTGGATTTGATCTACTCACTTCCCAAATCATTAAAAAACTTCCCAAAAAGGCTATAATATTCCTGACCTACATATATAACTGCATCCTCCGTACAACCCATTTTCCTATGATGTGGAAACACTCAACCATTATACTTTTCCTTAAACCGGGCAAACCTGCTAATCATACCTCATCCTATAGACCAATCAGCTTGCTCCCAATTCTCTCCAAAATATTCGAGAAAATCCTTTTGAAACGCATCCTACCTTTACTCCAATTACACAAAATCCCATCTCACCAGTTCGGTTTCCGCTCAGGCCACTCCACTGTTCACCAAGGTCTTCGGGTTGTAGATCACATATCCTATGCCCTTGAAAGCAAGCAATATTGCACCGGTGCCTTTCTGGACATAGCTCAAGCATTCGACCGGGTGTGGCACGATGGCTTGCTTTTTAAACTAAAAACCCTATTACCCCAATCCCTATATCTAATCCTTCGATCTTACCTCTCTACCCGCTCGTTCAGAGTTCGTTGTGGTTCTGACTTCTCAAGTTGTTATCCGATAGAAGCTGGTGTTCCACAAGGTAGTGTCCTAGGTCCTATCCTTTACATCTTATTTACCGCAGACATTCCTACCTTTCCTGAAAACTTCTTGGCAACATTTGCCGATGACACAGCTATCCTCTCATTCCACCTAGACCCGATAATAGCATCCTCAAACCTCCAATCGCATCTTGCTTTGATTGAACAGTGGTGCAATCATTGGCGTATCAAAGTAAATGAATCAAAAAGCAAGCATGTAACCTTTACCTTACGACGCAAATCCTGCCCTTCAGTCCATTTTAACTCTATCCCCCTTCCCTTTTCTGACACAGTCAAGTACCTTGGTTTCCTCTTAGACAAGAGACTGACATGGAACCCACATACTAGACTCAAACGACAAGAACTCAATCGACGATATGGCCAGCTATATAGACTTCTAAATAGGAAATCACACCTCTCAACGGACAACAAACTACTCATTTACAAGACCATTCTTAAACCCATTTGGACCTACGGACTTGAGCTGTGGGGAACAGCAAAATTTTCGAATATCAAACGTATCCAATCCTTCCAGTCTAAAGTCCTTAGAACAATAGTCGATGCCCCATTTTATGTTACCAACAAAACCTTACACCATGACCTGAATATCCCATTTGTCCTTGATCTAATCCCATCCAAATTCTCAATCTTCCACCAGAAGCTTACTCACCTTCCTAATCCCTTGGCACACTCCCTATCCAGTTCCAAACATCCCTATAACCCTCCTCGTAGGTTGAAGCGGCAGTGGCCCAGAGATCTTTTATAAATACGTCATTGGAGTGCTGGCAATGGCTGGCTTCTCCACTCATGCCCTGAGTGTATGTGGCTCTAGCGCCCTCGCTCAGCCTCCACTGGCTCTCAAGACCAGTGACGCGGTTGAATGAGAGGCGCTGGGATCTTCTGGCATTGTGCCTCGACATCCACCAGTGGATCTCGAGGTTTGATTCGGTGATCCCAGGGGCAGTTTGTAAATATTGTAAATAGGTATGAATGTGAACAAGATTGTTATTATTATTTTCTTTATAGTATTTATTTAATTTTGTGTATATATATATTTTTTTTTCTTTCTTCTTTGTTTGATCTTTGTTAATTATTTATTTTTATTTTATTTCCAATGTACATATGGAATGAATGATTTCTTATATCATTAATATTCATTGCCCCAGAAGGTGGCAGATTGTATTATCACGTAATAAATAATAATAAAAAAAAAAAAAAAAATTTCCCGCAAGTACCAAACGTTGGCATGTATAGTAAAATGCTGAACACGATTAATTTTTTTTTTTCTAATATCTTTATTTATTGCATTACAAACGAAAACAAAACAATTGAAAAAAAAAAAATCAAACAATCATAGGTTTTTTTAAACTTCGACTACCTTTTGAGGTTTTTTGTTTTTTGGGATTTAAAGGAATTAAAACCTATGGTCTAGTTATAATATGTATATTCAAACTCTACAAGGATAAACTACATAGATAAAAAAAGAAATACCAGGAATTTATAAATGTGTATTTATAGGATAATAGATTTTAAAATGTAGATAACAATAAAACTTCATAGACAGATATGAAAATCGGACTAATACTTACAAAGATGTCTCTTAAACATATAGAGTTTATGTTCTACTATTATTAAATCTGCTATAGTTAACTACAGGCTTCCACATACAGCTAGCATCTTCACAGCAGAATGTTACGTAATAACTGCAGCAATGTACAAAATCTATCAATAAATGTTTTTGAGAAAATATAAGTTTATTGAGTCCTCTGTATTAGCATTTGAATCATTTTAAGTCGAATATTATTGGAAGTGCACTACATGGGGTAGCTGCTCAACGATCTGTCCGAGAATAAATATAAAACTTTCATCAAAATATTATTTTTTTTTTTTTTTGTGATCGCTCGTATTTCTCAGAGTCTGCTGCTTAACTAATAACTAACTCATATGGTGGTAGCGCCATTAAAATTATCCAATCGCACATTATCCTTATTAGGAGGGTTCAATTTTAGTTTTTAATTCGTGTGTTGGTACAACTACCGTCGAAATGCTTATGAGCTTCCGCGTTATTTGAAACTTAGCCATTATAATTAAATTTTCTCTCCTTATTAAGTGAGAATGGAAGCTAATTGTTATTCATTGACTGCAAATGGTCGAGGCATTCTTGTTGGTAAGAGTTCGTTGTTTGGGCGTGTATTTAATTAAAAGGCCCCTACAATGAACCGGCGAACAGTTTGGCACAAGAAACAAAGACTGAGGCCTCAGCAAAATTTACAGAAAACTAATTAGCCGTCCCACTGAGGAAGGAATTAAATTATAAACGGATTTTACTTAGTAAGTCTCTCTCCAACTGTTTCTGGTAACTAAAGCCTTAAGCTCCTGCCTTCCCTTCTTCCTTTATGATAATTCTAGGAGTCCTTTAATGTGTACCGGCGGAATACATTTTTAACGCGAACGTGTTCTTCCTTGGTCTGGGACACCTGCCACTTCTTGTATGCGTAGAATCAATTTAAAATTTTATATTACCGCGTTATTTAAAATTTTTGAGTCAAATTAACTATTTGTTCACTACAATTGTAGAGCATAGGTAGTCTTTATAAGTAAATAAAATCAAAATACAAGGTGAAGATATTCCATCAAAATTATTAAACTGATATTATTTTAAAATATATTTTTCTCATTTCATTATAAAAAAAATTTGGTGTTGTGATTATTTAGTTAAATTTAGCAATCGAAACAATACAATGAATATTACTTTAACCCTTCATTTTCAGGTTTATATAGAATTTTTGTAAAGGGTCTTTAGCTCGGTGCTGTTTTATGGCCAACGATTATTCAAGGATGTAATTAGACTCTTTTTTTAATTATATTTTAATTGTACACCCTATTTGTAAAACTAGTATTTGAATATTCCAATCAGTAAAAATATTGAATAAACATACTTTTTTTTTTATTTATTTATTTATTCGGATATATTACAGAAACATAATTAAAAAGAAAAGTGTAAGTACATATATTTTTTTCATCAAATAGTTTACAATCTTATATTCAAAATTTCAGTAATTCAAATGAATCTTTTATGTTGGCAAAAACATGAATATTGAAAATAATTCGGTATCTTGAATTTGAAAAAAAAATGTTTTATGAGACTTCTTTTTTTCTCTTTCCTATATTTGAAATTTATAATAAGAAAAAGTAAGAAAAAAACTAGATTTTTTACCGGAAATACATTTTTTTCTTATTTATTGAAAAAAGAAAAAACTGTACCTCTACAAACCATGATGGGTCTCGGGTTGAGAACCTGTAGAGATTCGTACTGTTTCACGGCCCAAGACGGAGATAATTGGGCCTCAATCACGCTCGGCCGCCAGGTTTTTCCCTAATTTCGAATACGCACTTTATAGAGGTTGGGTGTCCTCCAGGAGGGTCTCCATAATACCACAGGGTTGCACCACGGCTAAAATAACACATTAAGCAATTTTGCCTCAGTCGGGATTCGAACCTGGGACCCGGAGAACAATAACCTAATGGTCTATCAATAGGTATAATATAGATAAATAGTATCGACAAGGCCACGCCACTGATTTATTTATTTATATATTTTTAAATAAATATACAATCCTATGGCAAGAAATCATATATCATTTTCTGACATTTTTAGAAAATGTAGGAGATTCAGGACTACAGTATTTGCAACTTCAGTTATAGATTAATATTTCAAATCCATTTTAAATAATAATAATTATATATGAGCAATTTTTTTTTAAAACTTATGAAAGACAATTTTTATATTACGTTTTATTTCATTCCAATGTTAAACATGTTTACCAACAAATTAATAAAATGAAACAAATAACCATGTAAATGAATTAAAATAATATATATTTATGTAACATATATTCAAGTGTTGATTAAAAATATCTGTATATAAACTCAATTTCGCACTAAAAAAAATACAATGATGTCAGTTTATAGATTAATTTAAGCATAAAAGAAAGTAAAAAGAATAGAGACCACTCGAGTTGTTAAATATTTATATTGGAAACGAAATATTGAGAAACCGAAGCATAGGGAATAAACTTTCGCAATAAAGAATTAACTGTGTTTGCTTACTTTTCAGGAGGAAAAACTTGAAGTGAAAAGAATAACAATGAACTTAGATTTCTTTTAGACGTAGACCAATATTATTTTTCAACTTCTGTTTGCTTTAAATATATAAAATACAAACAATCTTCAAGAAATTGTTTGTTATGAAAAAAAAAAAAAAGTTGTTGTATGGCTGACGTTCTATGTTAGTTGTAAATAAGATAGTTTCAGTAATTATATTTTGAAAAATGGTTCGGAAATACTAGCTCATCCTAATATATTCTAAAAAAAAATTCATTTTGATTACAATAATACAAAAAGCTTTAATATTTTAATTATAAATCGAACTATTTACATTTGTATGCTTCTTTATTTTTCCCCCATACAAATTCAAGCATGTCTTTAAAATTGAGATTGTGACTTTTTTTTTTTTTTTTTTTTTTTTTTTACAGTAAAACTTTAGCATCGGTTGATCAGGAATCCATTTGTTTGTAATAATAATCTACTCATGAAACTCTTCTGGAATATTTAAAGAAACGTATACAAAATCTACAAGACACTAATTTTCAAATATCAAAAAAAGATAATTTATGATCCAGATTAAAATAAGAGGGTATTCAACTTGTATTCAGAGAAAGTGGATTTTTATCTCTGTAACAGGCATTTATAAAATTCCTCTCGTCAAATTCAAACCGAGAGATATGAAAATATATAAAAAAAAAATAAAATAAACTTTATTTACATTTTTACATATTGACAAAATATTTATAAATGATTACGGATGAGACATCCTTACAATCATCAAATGTTTGGTTCATTTGGTAGTTATAATCTAATCATCTAATCTATAATTAGTGGTAAAATTAAATTGTGATTATATTGAAAATATATATATTTTTTCCATGTTGTGATTTAATTTTTTTTTTTTTTTCCACGAGTTGTTTGTAGTAAAACCCATGAAATAAATGCTCACTCTTTTCCTCGTACTAAAATAAATATACAACCTAAGTAACGCAACAGAGATTTTTCATTGCATTCAAATACACTTCACAAAAAAATTCTTACTAAATTTTTAATAAATAGGAACCTTTAAGTCTCAGACGCACAAGAAACGGAGAAAAATTACTTAATAAAAAATTAGGGAGGAGGAAGGGGATAGACTGTTATCTCTGGCATTAATTCCTCTCCTTCAATCCCAGTATAGCCTAAGAAGGAAAAACAAAAATATATAATATTAATAGAAAAGATGGTATTATAGTATTTATATTATTTATAATACGATCTTTCAATATACAACAAGCCTCTGAAGTGACAACTAAATCCATCTAGTGTAGTTTAAAAGTGTACTCCAGGAGATCTCAGTGCTACTTTCTTAACCCAGTTGCTGCTGTTTAAAGTTGAATGTAACTGATTATTAACAATATTGAAATTAAATTAAATGATTTATGTAAAATTTTAAGTGCTGCTGATGGAAAACCAGAGTTTGAAAATAATGATATTAGGTTATTCTGGTTCGACAAAACCTGCAGCTCGTCGAAGAGGCAGAACTCTTACTCCTCCAGAATACAAATCATCCAGGAAATAATCTCAAGGCGAGGAGTTAGGCCCCGACAAATGAGGAATCGTCCCGCTCAATGTTTAATAGAGCCGGGACTGCACTGATTAGGCGACACACAGCCTGGATTATACTATCAAATATGTAAGCCAGCGCACCCTCCTCGACAAATTGTTCCATTACTCGGCCGAGCAAAAAGACACTAGTACGCTCTTACCTTTTGTATTAGCTCCTTCTTATCCCTCTACTTCTTGAAAATTTTAGGTGTTTGGTAGGGAGACTTTACCTCGTACCTTAAGTAAAATCGTCATTTACAATACGATATCAACAAATCGAAAAAAAGGTTAAAAATATTAGATGAAATGAAGAACGCCGACATGTTTAACTCCTACCTTCCATTAATTCAAACGTTACAACCGTCAACATACATCAACAATATATAAGCAGCAACCGACATCATCAATATAGAATTGATTCATTTCATTCATATTTTTTTTTACTACATGAAATATACTACTTTATTACTTAATAAATGACCTTGACGACGCCGTATATTCCTTTACAACCGCTATTCAACAAGCCGCCTGGACTGCCTCCTCTCCCAAGCACTCCCAAATAATTCACAAATAAAAGCCATTTACCACAACACATGACAGACCTCATCAACAGCAAACGCCGAGCCAGAACATTATGGCAACGCACCCGCCACCCAGAAGATCGCCGCTACTATAACTTTTTTTGTAGAAAATTAAAGCGGGAGTTGGCGATCTTACGTTCTCAATCCTACAATACCTACCTCTCTCTCGACTCGTGACAATTCCCTGTGGAATGTCACGAAGAGAATCCTAAAATCCCACACCATTTCCCATCCTCTCCGGCGCTGTGATAGTTCGTGGGCTGCTTCTGACAAGGATAAGGCCGAGGAATTTGCACAGCACCTTGCCAAAGTTTTTACCCCTCATCCAGAACTCAATCCGATCCATACTGCAGCAGTTGAAGAGTTCTTTACGTCACCAATAAAACTCTCCTTACCACCTAAAGCAGTTAATCCCTCTGAGGTCAGATATCTTCTTAAAAAGCTTCCTCTCCGCAAATCCCCTGGATACGATCTCCTTACTCCTCAAATCTTAAGACAACTTCCACCTAAAGCCATTACATTCCTTACATATATTTATAACTGTATCCTACGCACTACCTATTTCCCTCTGTTGTGGAAACACTCGACTGTCATCCTTTTCCTAAAACCAGGCAAATCCTCCAACTGTACGTCATCCTACAGACCTATTAGCCTTCTTCCGATCCCCTCCAAAATTTTCGAAAACTCCTACTAAAACGAATCCTAGCCAAATTTCAAAATTTTCCTTTACATCAGTATGGATTTCGCCCTCAACATTCCACGGTTCAGCAAGGACTCCGAGTTGTAGACCACATTTCCTCCGCCCTTGAGTGCAAGGAGTATTGTTCGGGTGCCTTTCTGGACATAGCTCAAGCTTTTGGCCGGGTGCGGCACCCGGGATTGCTATTTAAGCTCAAAACCCATTTACCCCAATCCTTATACCTAGTCCTCCGATCCTATCTATCAAACCGCTCCTCCCGAGTTCGCTGTGGTTCAGAATTTTCCATACATTATATTGTTGAGGCTGGTGTTCCTCAAGGCAGAGTCTTGGGGCCCGTCCTCTACATCCTCTACACGGCCGATATCCCTACCGGTCCCGATACCCTTCTGCTGATGATACCGCCATTTTGTCATCCAATTCCGATCCTGAAGCAGCATCGCTTAATTTAAAAAACACCTTTTCCTTGTCGAAGACTGGTGTAAAGCTTGGCGTATTAAGGTGAACGAAAACAAGTGCTCACACGTCACATTCACTCTTCGACGCAAATCCTGTCCAACGGATTATTTCAATTTCCTACCGCTTCCTTCCTCTGGCACAGTCCGGTATCTTGGCTTTTTACTATACAAAAGACTGACGTGGAACCCACACACAAGACTTAAAAGAAAAGAACTCAACTGCAGATTCGGCCAGTTATACAGACTACTAAATAGAAAATCTCATCTTACAGTTGACAACAAATTACTAATATACAAGACAGTACTGAAACCAATATGGACCTACGGACTTGAACTTTGGGGGACAGCTAAACATTCTAACACTAAACGCATCCAATCCTTCCAATCCAAAGTCCTCCGAACAATAGTTAATGCTCCTTATTACGTTAGCAACTGTACCATACACCACAACCTTAAAACACCGTTTATTTTAGACCTGGTACCATCCAAATTTTCCATATTTCATCAGAACCTTAGTCATCATCCTAACCCTCTAGCACAATCCCTATACAGTACCACCCATCCCTACAATCCTCCTCGAAGATTGAAACGGCAGTGGCCGCGAGACGTATTGTAAACGTTTATTGGAGTTCTGAAACTGGTCAGATCCTCCACTCATGTAATGTATGTTTGTGGCTATTGCGCCCTAGTTCGGCCTCCAATGATTCACACCAGTGACGCGGCTGAGAGCGAGTGTCTAGAATCTCTTGGATTCCGCTTTTTCCTCCACAAGTGGAGGGATAGCCCAGTCTGGAGTCCCTATAGCACTTGTATATTTTGTATATAGTTATGTTTGTTTGTATGATGTTTGTTTATATGCAAACTTTTATTTATCTCAATTGTAGATTAATGTGTTGATTTGTTTTGTTTTTATATTTATTATTACTTAATTCTATATATATCATTTATTTGTATTTATCTCAATTATAGGTTGTTGTTTGATTTTTTATTTTGTATATATATTATATTTTATTTAATTCGACTTTATCATTGTATACTGTATATATTGCGTGAATGGGATCTTATATCATTATTACTAATGTTCATATAGAAATAAATAAAATACTTATTATTACAAATAGGTTTTAACCAGTAAATATCCTAATAGACAAAATATATGAAGCAGACTTGTAGTAAATATTCTAAAGCAGAATGTCTCACGACCATTTTATTTTCAGTTTCCTAGGCGGATTATAAGGAGATATAGGTATCGAAGAGGAAGCAAGGATTAAAAACAATGGGTTTGAGTGCGAATGGAGGTTGTGATATGAAGATTGGTACCGGTTCGGGCTAAGTCAGTAACACATGCAACTTAAAGTTATACATGATTTTATTCGTGTCAAAGTAAGATGCATTGAGGATTCCGAAAAGGATTTTTGATTGGATACAAGAAGATTTCGATGGCTAAGTAGAGCCCTAAAGCTCAACTTCGCCATTCTAGATGAGCCTTATGATAGTCATGAAAATGAGCTGTTTGTAATTTAGTGTAAGATTAGAAACAATGTTGTGGAGTAAGAATTGAAGTAGTCGAAAACATCGAACAGTTTCTTGTCGTTTATAAGGGTGCCAAGTGTTATTAAAAGATATTATAGAGCAGAAAGTCATAGGTTGACGGCGAAAGTGTAAAGATATTTCTTGGAGTTTTTTTTTTCAATATCACCGTTGTCAAGGTCTTTGATGTAGGATTGAAGAGTTTGGGGTGTAGTATTGGGATCATTATTTACAGATAATAAACAAGTGTCATAAGTATGCGTAGAACAGAAAGTGTTTGGATTGTTTGAGAGTATCAGCCGTATAGACAGTGTAAATGATAGTTCTGAGGATGCTGCCTTATGGAACACCAGCAGTCTGAATAGGAAAGGATTAATTTATTTCTTAAACTTGGGATGATGATTTTTAAAAACATGAATAAAAAGATCGCAAGTGATGAACCCTTCACAAGTTTCTCTGGGAAGCCCCCACAGGTCCTGCTTACATATTGGCAATTATAAAAAATGGGCCACCCAAAAGATGTTGAGCGCACACTAATTTTGATTTATGTTAAAATACCAAGATAGAGAAAAGTGTATAAAGAGTTTTAGAATCAGTAAAGCGCGATTAAAAAAAAACAAAAAAAACAAACGGAAAAATGAAAAAAAGTTGAAATCTCGCTTATATAGCATTTCCAAGTCAATTGTAACCTTTTCCAAGTCAAATGTAACTTTTTCCAAGTCAAATGTAACCTTTTCCAAGTCAAATGTAACCCTTTCCATTTCAAATGTCACCTTTTCCATTTCAAATGTCACCTTTTCCAAGTCAAATGTCACCTTTTCCATTTCAAATGTTACCTTTTCCAAGTCAAATGTCACCTTTTTCTTCACTTCTAGCCTTAAATATTCCGTTTTATTTATTTATTTATTGAAAAATAATTAGTTTAATTAAAATTATGACTTTTTTAATAATTTTGGCATATCCTATCGCTATTTTTTTCTGTTTTTTAGATATTTGATAACAAGTTCTGTTTTTTACGAACTAATATTTAAAAAAATTAATTATTGTCTATTTAGTTTTAAGATAGTTGTTGATTTTGAATTTTTAGAGGGAAGGGATACTTTTTGGGAATAATTAATGTGTTTTCGGGTATTATAATTACGTTTTTCGAGATGTATTTTTTATCGCTCGCGTGCATATTAACTCGCATTTGCTTTTAATGTTTTTTATTGATATAGGGATTAATTAATGTGCTTTCGGGTGGTTATGATTACGTTTTTCGAGCGGTATTTTTTATCGCCCTCGTTTATCTTAACTAAAATTTACTTTTTATATTTTTTATTGATATAGGGATTAATTATTGTGCTTTCGGGTGGTTATGATTAAGTTTTTTGAGCTGTATCTTTTATCGCTCATGGGTATTTCAACTCGCATTTACTTTTAATGTTTTTTATAGACATATAGGTTATTAATTGTATTTGCGGGTCTTGTAATCACGTTTTTTGAGCTGTATTTTTTGTCGCTCATGGGTTTTTCAACTCGCATTTACTTTTTATGTTTTTTATTGATATAGGGATTAATTATTGTGCTTACGGGTGGTTATGAATTCGTTTTTCGAGCTGTATTTTTTATCGCTCATAGGTATTTCAACTCGCATTACTTTTTATGTTTTTTATTGATATAGGGATTAATTAATGTGTTTTCGGGTATTATAATTACGTTTTTCGAGATGTATATTTTATCGCTCACTTTCATATTAACTCGCATTTATTTTTAATGATTTTTATTGATACAGGGATTAATTAATGTGCTTTCGGGTGGTTATGATTACGTTTTTCGAGCTGTATTTTTTATCGCTCATGGGTATTTCTACTCGTATTTACTTTTTATGTTTTTTATTGATATATGGATTAATTATTGTGCTTTCGGGTGGTTATGATTAAGTTTTTGATGGATATTGGGATTGATTATTTTGCTTTTAGTTCTCATTATAACGGTGTTGGAATATACATCATTTAGCTTTTTTTTATTTAATATTTTTATTATTATTTTTTTATAAAAGGATTAGTTATAGTTCCCTTTATAGCGTCCTGAGTAAGTTTTTTCAACTAAATATTTTATAATGGACCCACTTTCTCACTTGTTCTTACAATTATCTGATAATTTATTCTATTTTCGGATGTTCTTATAACATTATTTGAACCTTAGTTGTTATCGCTTTTACTCATTTTAAGTTACTGTTCTTATTTCATAAATATTTGATAGAGGGATCGTTTATAGTGTTTTGGGGAATACTAATAGAGTTTATGACATTTTTTTATAGCTAGTGCACATTTTACCTTAAATAAAAGTGATCTAGAACAATGCGCAATCGCGATGTAACATCCAGTTAAAAAAAGTAATCAGAACGTGGAAAAACACAAAAAATAATTTTTACTTCAAATTATAACATAATATCTACGGTATGTAGAAATTTCCAAGCGCATAAAAGATTAATGTTCAAAACATGTAATCAGAATCCCCTAAAACAAAAACAAAGAAAGACCATTCTATCAAAATATAAAATGATATTAGCTCTAAGTTGAAACGTGCGCGAGCTATAGAATAAGCAGTCCAAAAAAGTTTTTTCATAACCACCCAAAAACACAAGTATAGATCCCCTATAACAATAAAAAGATTAGAAGTAAATGCAAGTTGGAATGCGAACAAGCGACAATAAATACAGCTCAAAAAACGTAATTACAACACCCGGAAAGACAATTACTAACCTATATATCAATAAAAAACATTAAAAGTAAATGCGAGTTGAAATACGCATGAGCGATAAAAGATAAAGCTCAAAAAACGTAATCATAACCACCCGAAAGCACAACAATTAATGCCTATATCAATAAAAAACATTAACAGTAAATGCGAGTTGAAATACCCATGAGCGATAAAAAATACAGCTCGAAAAACGTAATCATAACCACCCGAAAGCACATTAAGTAATCCCTATATCAATAAAAAACATTAAAAGTAAATGCGAGTTGAAATACGCATGAGCGATAAAAGATAGAGCTCAAAAAACGTATTCATAACCACCCTAAAGCACATTAATTAATCCCTATATCAATAAAAATCATTAAAAATAAATGCGAGTTAAAAAACCCATGAGCGATAAAAAGATACAGCTAGAAAAACGTAATTACAAGATCCGCAAATACAATTAATAACCTATATATCTATAAAAAACATTAAAAGTAAATGCGAGTTGAAATACCCATGAGCGATAAAAGATACAGCTCAAAAAACTTAATCATAACCACCCGAAAGCACAATAATTAATCCCTATATCAATAAAAAATATAAAAAGTAAATTTTAGTTAAGATAAACGAGGGCGATAAAAAATACCGCTCGAAAAACGTAATCATAACCACACGAAAGCACATTAATTAATCCCTATATCAATAAAAAACATTAAAAGCAAATGCGAGTTAATATGCACGCGAGCGATAAAAAATACATCTCGAAAAACGTAATTATAATACCCGAAAACACATTAATTATTCCCAAAAAGTATCCCTTCCCTCTAAAAATTCAAAATCAACAACTATCTTAAAACTAAATAGACAATAATTAATTTTTTTAAATATTAGTTCGTAAAAAACAGAACTTGTTATCAAATATCTAAAAAACAGAAAAAAAATAGCGATAGGATATGCCAAAATTATTAAAAAAGTCATAATTTTAATTAAACTAATTATTTTTCAATAAATAAATAAATAAAACGGAATATTTAAGGCTAGAAGTAAAGAAAAAGGTGACATTTGACTTGGAAAAGGTAACATTTGAAATGGAAAAGGTGACATTTGACTTGGAAAAGGTGACATTTGAAATGGAAAAGGTGACATTTGAAATGGAAAGGGTTACATTTGACTTGGAAAAGGTTACATTTGACTTGGAAAAAGTTACATTTGACTTGGAAAAGGTTAAAATTGACTTGGAAATGCTATATATACGCTTGTAATTACGTTATTTTCGAAGATAGAAAAAAAATTCATTATTGTTTTTTAATAATTATCGTTATTAATTTCAACATAATTGAAATATGTTCCGGAACTTCGACATCAATTGCAGGCTTTAAAGGAAAGGAAATAACACAAGTTTAAATTTTTCATCCCTCCATATTATTTGCTTTATTACTATATGCTCTTTTATTACAAACACACTGTATCATTGTATCTCATTTTTTTTTTTTTTTCAATATTCCTAATTTATATATACAAAGTTCCATTTATTCCACCAATTTTATTGATTGATGAATGGGAAAAACCATATTATTAAAACTTTTAAAATTTAATTTAAGTTGGAAATTAGGTACGTTGTGTGATACAAGCAGCATTTATATTTTAAATTTAATTTTCCTTTCTAATTTATTGGTTCCATGTTTCCCTTTTTAGAGCTGATTTATATAAATATTAAATTTTACAGCTCACTGACTTAATGAACCTGTTTTCATTACTTCTTATTGAAAAATTATGAGTGAGCCATCTTCTTGTTTGTTGCTGCTGGAAAGACCTTCAAAGGGCAACTTAACTATATAAATATTAATAAAGCCCTTATTGCAAGTAATAAAGTCAATAAATACTGAAACAATACAGGGTGCTCCTTTGTATTCGACGGGCGCGCCTTCCTCTCTTCCCTCTGTAAGGGGCTTTTGACTTAGTCGTACTTTATAGCTGCCCATCGACTCCGGAGGATTAACGCTGAACGAAATAGATCTCCGCTAGCCAATTACAACTCTTACATCGGCCATTATCGGGCGGCCCAGCTGTTTGCGTTTGGATTAGTTCCTACTTCCACAGGATTTGTTACCTTATTCATGTAATGAATGACTTGCACATTTGAGGAAGTTCACAAAACCCTTAGGTATTAAATGACAAGTTTAAAACTAAGATCAGACTAGATGTTCTACAAATGAAATGATGAACAAGACTTGCTGAAGTAATGTAATACTCTACTTGATAATTGCCATCAATATTTATTGTAAATATTTTTTATCGTTGGTAGAAATTATCGGAAGTCAGTCTTCTTAATGCATAAACCAGTTTATGCTTGACATGGCTCAGTAATGCTCAGATGATGGCTCACAAGTTAGAGCCGAAACGTCGACAAAATTAAAATATTAAAATAAGACTTACTCCCGATTATTTCTACCGACGATAATCTATACAGTGGTCTATACATCCCCAATATATTTTTTTTTTTCATATTTAGCTCATGACCTTGATGTATGTGAAATAGTTGCTAAGACATTAGAGCATTTAGTTTAAACGACTTTTTATTTTTTCACTAGGCTTATCATTCGCCTTTTCTTATTAAAATTAAATTTACAACATTACTATATGCTTACATCTATATCTATAGATATATTGTGTGTACAAATATACATTTGTGGTTGTACAATACTGACATAACTTTAGTCTATCTTTCAAAAGAAGAATCCAAAAAACGAAACGATTTGATTGATCGACTTTTGAAAATTTGAGAACGACTGTCTCTTAAATTATGCCTAGGCACAAACCCAAGAACACACTCATCAAAATACTAATGGAAGTCCAGTATCTAAAAAAAGTCCTCTTCTTTGGATTAGGATGCCCGAAATTTAATTATACCAAACTGAAGGTTAATCCGTCATAGATGATAGACAGTAAAATTATTTAATAACTTGATCACAAAATTATATCTAGAACTAATAAATATTATTTGGAACATAGTAATAGGACAGGAAAATAATATGAATCCTTTAGCGAAAACTAGTATTTTTGATATTTAAAAAAAATGTCAAGTCAAGAAAATTAAGACTAGTTAAGGGAAGGGGGATGTGTGATGTAGTGTGCGACATTGATTTATGTACAAATACATAACCTCAACCTCCCTTCTAAATAAAAAAAATATTAAATTATTAAGTTACAAATAAATATTATTGAAAGTTGTTATGTGTGTTGCCAATTTATGTCTTAATTTATAGAATTAATTTTCAAAAATCAATCCAGTTTTTAACATCGTAACGATATCGTTTAAGATCAAAGTTGATATTTTTTGGTCAATTAACAGATACACTGCAATAAAACTCATCTACCTGATTTCTGAAAACCTATTGAGCAAAATAAAAAAAAAACAATCATCTGATATATACCTTTATCTCCTCCTTTAAATCGATAAAGGTGAAATGGTTGCTGAGATATCCGTGACATTCAGTTTCGAGCGCCTTTCGATTTTTGCATTTGGAAATGTTTCGCTATTTCAATTCTAACGAAATTTCATAAATTATTTAATCCAATGAATAAAGAAAAAATCTGGTGAGCGCAACATACGACTTCACATATCTCGGTTGTTAAAATTAATTTAAGATTTTTTTAATAAACCTAGAGAAGAAAAAAGATCAAAGAAATCATTACATAATGTTTGGATGTGTTGTATTAAATAATCTATTATATTTTTATCTACAACAATCAGTTAGCTTTATATGCTTTCCATTACTCTCCATTAACTTTTAAAATTCCGAGTATTAGGTAATATGTTTTCTAAAATCTTTAGCTTTCCAATAGTATATTATACATACTACTGGTCTTATGCTCAAAAACAGAAAAATTGCAAAAAAAAAAAAAAAAATGTTTGAACTTATCTCCTTTAGTTGTTAATAATATTCGCTCAACTTCCATATTTAGGCATTATTTATCAATGTTAACAAGTTGATAAGCTTAATTATTTTTAAATCCACAAAATTAAAGTTACATGATAGGAAGAAAATTTAAAATATCAACATTTAACCCCTGTTAGACTATTTCAATCACAATGAAACCTACGTGATATTAAAGCCCATTAAATTTTACATCGATATAGCGAGGTTCATCAAAAACGTAAGAGCCGTTTTTGAGAAAATTTTAAAAAGATGGAAATTGCATGGAATAAAGTGGCTTTTCTGGTTAGTTAATTTTGAAGAAAAAGATTCTGTAACATCTCGGGCGCATAGTAATTGTTTCAAATATGAAATTTCAGTTTCATAGAACTTTTCGATTTCGCGCTGGAGTTACCAGACACAGAAGTGGGTTATTTGGACTTAGGTTACCCTACAACGTGTATTTTCGTTGAAAACTCAAATTCGAAAATTGTTTACGATCGCAGTACTTCCCCTTATTTTATTATTATTTTTATATTATTTCATATATAGGGAAATGAAAGTTAAAAGGAAAAAACTAATTAAGGTGAAGTACCGGCAAGTAATATTTTGCAACATTGAAAGAAGTTAAATTTCCTGGTAGTTCTTACTATGCAGTAAATAGAAAATTTATTGCTGGTTTCCTCATAGTTATTGCTTAGTAGTCAAGAGAAAACGCATTACAATCTCTTAGCTATAAATGTTTGACATTGAGGCAGACAATAGCCGCGAATGTTATAAGGCCCTAAGAAGAGCTATCACAATTTGTTGCAGATATATTGAAGAGCCGTCACAAAGAGACGAATTACCGGAGGTGGACGCTAAATGGGACGGAACCAGATGAAGGGTTGCCATCATCAAAGAAAGCCGACCATTTGTTGGTTAGCGGTTGACAAAGACGTCCAGATGATTCGGTAACGATGTTATTTTTCAATCAGGGCACCCTTTACCTTCAATTTCACTAGCTCCTTATTGCTCTTTCTTCTGTCTGTCGGTATTTTCTATACTAGCTGTATACTGGCCAGAATTTAACAGGAACATTGAATTATTTGTCTAATAATTTATCAGATATATTAAAGGTATTATTCAATCATAGTAATAATAATAAATTAAATTACGGTTTTAGAGTAAATAAATATGTTACTGTTTTTTTTTTTTGTTTTGTTTTTATTTTATTAATTTTTCCAACCCTAATTCGATGTTGATAAGCAATTTTTGTGATATGACAAATTAACTTCTCAGATATAGACATCTGAGTAATCTTTTCCTCATGTTCATATAATGTCGGAATGATATGTTCTGCTGTATATATGAATACTCCCAACCTTTTCGAAACATGTAATTTGTTGTGTTTTTATTTTTGATTGCGTTTTTTTTAGAAAAGTATAGGCTTTAGCAAAACACAAAGTACGTACAATCAATAGGGCAAGCTAACCCTACAATAGGTGGGTCATTTTATTTTATTTTTTAATATTCTTTATGGCCATTAGGTAGTGTTACAAAACTTCACACAAGTTTTCGTCATCTCCACCCTTTAGCTTCGTAGGCATCTTGAAAAAACTTTCAAAAATTGTCACTTTTATCATTTTTTGTCCTCTAGCTCATTCTCAGTAAGTCTGTCGAGTTTTTAGTTTACTTATAAAAATGTAGACAACAGAATTCCTGACGGATTCGTTACATAAATAATTTCTGCACTCCCAGGCGTATTAAAGCTACAAGAAGGCGAATATAGAGGAAATTCGGATATTTGACAAACTTTTCACTTTTTTTTTCAACTTCAGAACACAAAAAATGGAAAAGACTGTATGTTAGCGAAAATTGTATCGTATGAAAGTTGTGCACAATTTAATTACCTTTAAAACCATTGCCTTTAAAATTTTACGAGCAACGGTAGGAGTGGGTGTAAATTTAAGAAAAACAGGAAAAATGCGCATTTTGTGATTCTGCCCTGGAATACCGTATGGTTTCCATGGCATTCTTGTTTTTAATGGTATTCCAAGAATATTTTGATCACAGAAATGAATGTATATTAAACAAATAGCCTATATATGATTTAAGCCCCCAAATTTGTGCTCCATGACCATGATGTGCAACAATGCTCGAACAGTTTTCAAAACACCCCTTCCTCCCTCCTTTACCAGAAGCTAATGAAATTCTTATCTAGAAAAATTTATTTTATAACTTAAATTATTTTCCTAAAGGTTAGCAATTACAATTTTTATAGTGTTATTATATCCAAGTAATATTTAGGTTTTGTTTTCGTTCTTTATCATATTATTTTGTAATTAGAACTGCTTATAATTCTATATTTCTTATTTAATTTTTTTTTTGCATAACCTAGTTAGATATGTAATTTTGAAGGGTTTTTTTTTTTTTTTTTTATTTCCCGATCGGCTGCTTGAGACATAGATGGATTGTTATGAATTGTTGAATGTAAAGGAGACAAACACAATATTGGCTAAATAAGTAAATATAGAACTCGAAAACCTATGAATAGAGGTCAGTGAAGTTCTGTCATCCTTCAAACCATATTCAATACCATACCTTGATGTGATTCCAGACAAATTCCCAAAATTTGATCAAGACCTTTCTTATCATCCTTAACACTATCTAGCCACTAAGCATCTTATAACTCCCTGAAACGGCAGTGGCTCCAAAACATTTTCTTGGCCTTATGTGTCAGTATTGCTCTTTTTTTTTTTTTTTCTTTTTTTTTTTTTTAATATTGTTTTATTTTACTTCATTATCAAACAAAAAATAAAATACAAATAAAATAATAAATAAAAATCCCCAATGTTGAATGTTTACATTTTCCTACAGTAAATCCATTTTAATTGCTCTTGCCATTCTAGATAGTAATCCTTGGAGGTTGGCGTTGGGCCAGGGATCGGCTGCAATAGGTCAGGGAGGTACTTCAGGGCTTTAATTAGGATCTCCTCCTCAGGTATGTCACTGGGTTCAACGCCTCAATGACCCCATAAATCAGTCTAACCAACTATACCAGAGTGAAGTTCTTGAATTAATTGCATCAGCTTACCCCCTATAATTAAATATAAATTCCATACTTAGTAACATCAGATTTTTAGAGTCATTGTAATTTTCAAGTTGATCGTTAGTGTATACAACTTATGTTTAACAACATTCTTCTTGAACGCAAATCCATGAATTACATTCACCATTGTGCGACTTCTCAGGATCTTTATTATGAGGTTGTTGCAGGATAATGAAAGATTTTAGGTATTTCTTTACATACCTCTATGTATAACAAACGTTTCTAGAATAATTTATTTTTATAAATGTAAACATTTATTTATCCTTTTATTAAAGAAAATTTTAGTGTACCTTTGTATTATTTGAATCTTAGCTAACATGTCCGAGCGTGAAGTTTCTTGACAACAAAGCAGCACAATTATACGAAAATAATACTTTGACACGTTATAAAATACTGAATGATTTCCATGTAGCGAAACGCTAGAGAACCACACAAACATTTTCTTTTGGAAGAGGATTAATAAATGTTGACATGCATTCAAATGAATAACCTAACGAACGTAAACACAATATTTTCTAGAGGGATGTTAAAAACCTTGCTGGAGGGTTAAGAGTAACCTAAAATCTCCCATTATTCTTCTGTAAAATCCATTATTCATCTTTTTTGAATGTGTTGGTACTCTCAATAAAACAAGCTATTGATTTTGAATATATATATTTTGCTTCTCACTAAACACTATTGATTAATATTTCTTTAACATAAAATGAAAATTTGTGACAACATTTCATACAAATCCTTGTTCGAAGAAACCAAGATGCCCAAGTACGAATTTTCTGAGATGAGAGCGAGAAACATTGAAGTGCAGTGTATAAAGGAAGAAATTGATTTGAAGAGCAAAGGTAAATCAGTTTAAAGGTTGAAAAACCTTGTGCAAGTCTGTTTTGTTGTCATTTGTTTCCAAAAATTATCTCTCTATTGCAACTTAAATACTTGTTAAAATATATTAAATTTTATCGTTCCTTACGGATAAGGACCGAAAAGGTCAGGAGAAAAAATACTAAATACATTTTCTTTTTTTTAGATCAGCAATTTTACATGTAACTTTTCAGGAAATTAATAGTAGAAAATATTTTGGAGGATTAGGACTGATATTTGGGTCAACCAGCTCGATCATTTGGGTGTCTTGAATTGAATAATTGTTTTTACTTGAAATAATCCAAATCGATAAATATTATAATAGGTCACTGTATCGAAATCCGTCTATTCCTTTTATGTTCTATTATGTGTACAATAATGCATCCAACAAGCCTTTGTTTATGTTTATTACTAATCCACCTCTCCAAATATTCTCCAGCATAAGATGAACATCCACCCAGGCATATTAATCATACCCAGCAGCTCAAAGAAAATGAGAAAAAATTCAAATTCCCTCAGCAGCTCACAGCAGGTGTCTCCTTCCCCATGTATCCAATGAATTTGTAACCAAGAATACTGATTTCGATTCAGTGTACATTACTATTTTTTTGAAATGTCTGTCGATGAATTGTTGAACATCGTATAAATCAATGTTTAACAACGGCGCTTAATAACCAAAACGGCAATCATTTCTCAAAACAAGCCTGTTTTGAATTTTAAAACGATTTACGTGAATAGGACTTCTGTAATTGTGGTTAGGTGTGGCCTGATGTGATTAGAACATCAACGATAAAGTGTGTAGGTAGTTTACAAGATGAGTGTTTAAAAAAAAAATATATATATTTCCATAGACAGTTTATAATCCAAAATAAAACAATAAGAAAAACAAAGGATTTTTTTATTTAAAAAAATAATTGAACAATTGGTATTAAAAATTGTTGTATATATGTTACAATAAGTGTATGTATATATATTACCATAAACACACTCTGTATGAGCTTTGTTTAAACAAGAAACAGTTAAAATAAAAAAAATCAAATTTAAAAAATTTGTTTCAATATAATAACTTTTATAAACATAAGTTCAGTCATACAAGAAAATCTATAATTAATTAAAAAAACTTGATAAATTAAATAAAGTATCATAATAAAATAATAATAATATTATATAAAACGACTTTCACTTACCTGGACTGTTAAAATCAATTTAGGAACCATTAAATAAACTTAAAATAAATTTTTTTAAAGAATTATATTCATTTTCGTTAGAAACATGATTTAGATTAAATAATATAACAATTTACAATTTTCAAGAACAAGAATCAGTAATAAATTTATGCTCTATAAGCCGCTTTACATTACATTTCTAAACTTTGTATATAAGATAATATTTTTTTCACAATCTTTAGGGTATCTTTTTTTTCACAATACCTCTATATTAGGGTTTATATGTTAAAAAACTTAAATTAAATTTTAAAAATATATATTTCAGCACTTTTTTCCATTAGTTGGTTATCAAATTCGTCCAACTTGTATATTTATCCGTTTTTTTATCAATACTAAAAAGATAACATGGTCGTTTTTATAGAATCTATAAAAATAAAGATACTTTACATGAAGAAAATTTAAAATATCGGCATTTAAATACTTTCAGTCCGCCGATATTCGTGACAAAGTTGATGTAACGAACATCTTTGGCGTATCTTAAATATGAAATAGACACATATAGGCCTTTTTGGGTGACTCCCAAAATTGGTTATTTGGATTCAGTTGGCCCAACGCGTATTTGCGTTAAAAACAGGAATTATACAATTTTCACAACCGCAATATTTTCAAGTAAATGTAAGTGAACGTATAAACAGAAAAAAAAAATGAAAAAAAAAAAACAGAATGAAATAAATTCCAATTTTAAAAGAAGGTTGGGCAAGGTAATGGAGGGTGAAAAAAAATAAATAGAACTATGTGATTTTTGCAGATAATAATTTCTAAAGTTATATGATTTATTCTAAAATATTACGGAGTAGAGCTTTAGGGCTCTACTAAACCATCAAATTCTTCCCGTATCCAATCCCTACAATCCAAAATCCTGCGTAAAATCCTCAATGCTCCTTATTTTGTAACTAATTAACTGATCCACAAAGACCTTAATATTCTGTATGTTGCTGATTTGGCCCGATCTAGATACCATTCCTTTCATGACAAACTCCATTCCCACCCTAATCCTCTAGTTTCAATCCTTTCTTCCTCTTCAATTCCCGACAATCCTCCGAGGCGTCTGAAAAGGAGATGGCCCCGAGACCTTCTAGTTTAAAATAGTTACAGGAGTGCTACCATTGGGTAGTTCTTCTACAAGTCTCTTCCATGTCATTTTTCTAATATCATATTTACTTGATGTATTTTTTTGAGTACAGTTGTAAATTTCAATAAATTATGTTTAAAAAAAAAAAATTCTAAAATATGTGTTTTCATGAAATTCTTGATCTAATTCTTTAAACTCTATGTTCGTCTAAAAATTTCTTAAATTGATTTTAACCACGGAGGCAAGTGAAAGTCGTGTGTTGTGTTCACCAGAATTTTCTCAGATTCTTTGGTAATATAAAAACCTAAACTCTAGATAAAAGTTGTAAGGATTATATATTTCTTATATATCCAAGTTTCTACCTAGTTTCAGTAATATAGTGACCATTAGTAAAACTATTCCAATTTCAATTCTCAAACGCTATTTAAGCTGTCGTTTTAGGAGACGAATTCTGACCAATGGTTTACAACTTACTTTTTTTTTTCTTCTTTTTTTTTCGTTTCTAGAGTTACTAATAATTAATTTTTAAAAACACGCGTTAATGAAATTATATCTTTATTTCAAGAGAGTGTCGTCTCTTCAGCATTTTTTTTTCTCATCTTGGCCCCTCCCGCACTCTCTCCACACTTGCTAAGAACATGCCCTTTTCAGGGGCGCTATTGTCTCCTTTAATATATTCTTTTCACGTCTTACCCTCAGCCCTTCCTTGCGATAGAGGTATATTTGAAATTTTAATGTGTAAATACGGATCATTGAATGTTAGTAATGGTTTTTCATTGTACTTTATGCAAGCTCTCTTTAAGCTTTTCATTTCGCTTGATTTACGATTAATTATTAATAAATCTGAGGGTGCCCTAGAGATTCTTCACCTCATGGAAGACCTTATGATGCAGAGCTTAGTAGTATGTTACTACTGAAAATAACTTGGCGTTTGTATTTGATCTTGAAAAATAAAAGTGACAGTTTGTCATTTATCTTTGGAACTCCCGATTTTCCTTTTAAATTTTACTTACATATCTATGAAATATATAAAAAGGGAAAGTATAGCGATCATGAAAATTTTCGATTTTCACCGGATTTACACGTTTTAGGATCTACTATGTCCAAATGACCAAGACCCGCAAAAAGGTAGGTATGTTTTGTGTATGTGACAAGTCTACCTCGAAATCTAAAAGTTTATAGAACTAAAATTTCATATTTTAGGAGCAAATACGTCTGAGATGTTATAAATACCTTTTACACCAAATCGGTGAACCAGATGAACCTCTTTATGTTTTTTACGATTTTCTCAAAGAAACGTTAGAGACGCCTTTAACGGTTTAATTATTTTAAATGTCCTTCTTCTAAATCATTAATATAAAATGAGCAAATATACAATCTGAACAAATATAGTAACCAACTAAAGGAGAAAAAAAACAACATGCATATATATTATTTTAACACAGGAATAGTGTTATAGGAGTATAAATTACCGTGGGAAAGCTCATGATTTAAGCAAAAATGTTATCATATATAAAAAGATGCATAAGGTAATGGAAAGTGATTAAAAACGGATAAAACTACTCGTGGCTAGTAATAATTTATATAGTTAAATTATTATATCTGAAATCTGATGTTTCCATCAAAGCTTAATGTAATTATTTTACCTTTTTTGAACTATAACTTCATTCAAAGTTTTTAATTTATTTTTGCAATAGATAAACCATGTGTTATACGCACCAGATTTTTTATTTTTTGTAAGATCCTGAGGTTATCTTTGTCTTTCTTAGTTACTATACTATATTACTCCTCCTATTGGTATAATATTTTAATTGTATTGCGTTAAAATATCATGAGACAAAACAACTTAGTATTTTAGCTTTCTGATGTTTTACTGTTACTGGGCTTTTCAGCATTAATTATTACGATGTTCATGCAATTAATATTCCACATAATATCTAATAACAATTACTTATATATACTCGTATTGTGTGCATTCAGTGTGATATTAAACTCAAGCAATTATGAAACTTTAGTCATTTCAGGAAGGTTGTGCTGGTTATAATTTAGCTGCAAACTTGGAGTATTCATTTTAGGACAAATATGAAACGTAAAATCTTTTCGAGCATCCAACTGATAGCAGTACTTTTGAGATGGTTTCATGAACCAATCTTAAAATCGTGGCAAAAATCCTATGTCGGTATCAAGTATGAAATCCAAATAAAAAAAAAAATTCATTACCATTTCAGATTTTCAGTGAATAATAACTTTTGAATGCTGTAAGCATTGATAGTTTTACGTTCTCAATGTAGGAATATTAATTATTATTATAAAATTATTACATGATTCTCTTTCAGCTATTAGATGCATGTATACTAAATTATAAGGTATCATGGTATTATATTTTGCGTTCAGCTCACGTGATCGTAAAACATTTTTTGTGTAATTTTTTTAATAACTTTCATTATTATGTTTCTTCAAGTGGATAACGAACTCTCCAGAAATCTATGAGTGGTGTAAAAACATATTTATAAGTTTCAACTTCGAACATTTTAGTTAGCTATGTCTTTCGTAAAATTGAGAATGTTGAAATATACATGTGTACTAGTATATAATACTATACTCTCTCTCTCTCTCTCCATATATATATATATGTGTGTGTGTATGTATGTACGTATATATGTGTGTGTATACTATTTTTGGTTTTTTTGTCTGGTATAGTTGATGGAGACATCCCAAATCATTGTTCAACCGAAAATTATTTTTCGTAGAAAATCTCAAGAAGGGGAAAAAACAGTATGCGGTATTAATGCTTTTAGGAAACGTTAAGTGTAGACTGACCTTTCACAAACTGCTAGAAGTATCCCGTTTCCAATGAACTTGGCGATAGCATTAGTATCATTTGTCAAGAGGAGGAAGCAGGTGGAATATTTTCCCACTGACTCAGAACATTATTGAATAGTAATCGCAGCAATTACCTGTATTAGAATCAGGAGGCAGTGCTTTCTTCTGGCACCGAACGGTCGGATCGGGTTACTCCGGTTCCAGGAATATAATGAATAAGACTACATCCTCCATTTGTAGGACTAAGCTCTCAACGGCCAAAGTTCTCCGGGAATTCGATCTGATGAATATAAAGTAAATATCTTGAATGCGATATGGTGTCCAGAATAACGTTAGTTGCGAATGTTTCCAACAAGTATGTTTATGTCATGTTTTAATCGAGTTTATTTGTAGAGAAATATAAATTTAACAAACTGCACACGCCCTTGCTAATCATTAGCTACTAAATGAATTCCGAAAAAAAAACTCAATTAAAAAGGCGTATTAGTTTTACATACAGTGAAAGTGAAATACGGCGCAGCAGAAGGAGCTTTGTAACCAGTAACCTATATCTTTAATAATAAAGAGTAAATAAATCAGTCCCCAAATACAATCGAGAAGCCACCGAATACCACACACCCTTAGTCTAATTGTGGAAAAAGTGAGGATAATACAAAAAACTTGTAGGCGGATAATGAAAAGAGAAAACAGAAACAAAGTTTTTTACTATAAAGCTGACAGCGATTTGTCGATTTATAAAGTAATAGAAAAGGTGGCGTTGGGCCTGAGGAGGTGATCGTAATTTACAACGATTAAGTTTTCTTGGCTTTTAATCTTAATTTATAATATATTTAAATTATGTTGTTTAGTTATAGTCCAAACTGCTCTGCCTTAAAACTGCGATAACGTGACTTGAATATTGCCAGTTCCCATCTCAACAACCATCAATGGTAAGAGCAATTAAAACCTGGAGAGAACGGAGGACACCGGATTCAGACAATGGGCACTCTGATGAGCTTTTCATTTTTTAGACAAATAGTTCTTTAATTCCAGATCGGCTTCGTTAGCCATACATTTTGTTTGTTTTTTGAATGAATTATCATTACAACTAGTAACAATTGAAAAAGTCTCAATGTAAACATAAATGACATCACACATCCATTGCGATGTTATTGATCACATGCGACCCAATGACTAGTCGCGAGTTGTGTTTATAATGAAGTGAACTTTAATACCCTATACGATATTACTTCACAAATACCCTTTATTTTTCTTGTTACTTAATCATATCGGACGTTTTCTGCTCTACGTGGTGACCTCGATTTCCTTATCCGAAAGAGTCTGCCCTATAAAAAAAAAATGTATAAGTTCGGAAGGTGACAATTATTTTATCAGCAGCCTTTTCCTGGACGCAATTTTCGGAAGAATTTGCGAATCTCTAAAACATGTATAGTTACTCATGAAGTGTCAGTAAGTTCCCATGATTAATCCCCATGAATAATTAAACTTTTCGTAAGTGGAGAAACAACAATAAATATAAGGCCAATTAAAAAGCCTGAGACGGAGGTAGCCGCTAATAGAGACGTAGATCGTAAGGCGGCCATTCCTCAGGCCCCGAGAGCCTATAACTAAGAGGGAGGAACCTCCTACGCCCTGCGACCTGCTAAATATGCACTATTTCCAGCCTCCCTGTATTATCCATTCCGTGAATTAATTACCAACCCTATATGGCTCCGATAAATCCAGATAAACGGCGCTCGCTAGACGGCTTCTATTGAACTGTTCGACAATTAGGGTGTAAATCCCAGCTCCTTGGGATTCCTCCACTAATTATCCCCATCCATATTCAAATATATCTAATTCCTCGCCGGTGGAGAAGAGGAAGAAGCTCGACCCCATTAGTTAGCCGCCTTTCAAGGAGGCATCCACGTGCTTCAGATTCACAGCCTTTTTTGAGTTAAACCTCTCCTTTAGGATATTTATTGCCTTCTTGACAAGAATTACACTCCTATTGTCACCTCTGCTTCAACAAATACTGAGGGCATTAACAGTGTCACGTGTGATAAACATGCATTAGGTAAAGATCCGAGGATATGTTTTGAATACATCATTAAGTTAATCCGTGAGAAAATGGCCCGCATACTTAGTTTGTGATTTAGTTAAAAAAAAAATAATAATAACAGTATGAAATTAATATGTACAACAATCACCCAAGTTAAGCCCGCTTCTACACGGCGAGAGAACAGTTACGTAAAAATGAGTGAATTTTCGGTGATAGTGGCTTAGGCTTAGAGCTGATGTTTAGGCGTTTAACTCTATGGTTTTATACTCCATGTACTAATTGTTTGTTAAATTATGAAGAATGAATTTTAATTTAACAGCCAAAATATGTTTCTCCATCATAAAATTAAAGTTATACAGCTTATATACAAATAAAGTAATAATAAAGTTTTTTTTTAAATGTTTATAATACAAAGGTAGAGGATTAGTAACTGTTTACTTTAAATATGTAAACATTCGGAAGAAAATAACAGAGACATGCTAAATCCTTATGTATTCCTGAAACTATAAAAACGGACATTTCATGTGAAACAACCCAATAATAACCACTACAATTAGAAAATATAACAATAATAGTCACTAAGTCATCTGTGTGTGACATTATTATATCCATCAATCTCACATACTTTCAGCTTATTATAATATATATTCAATCAGCGTATTTCCTATAATTTTTTTTTTTTCTAAATAATGATTAATTTCTTGTAATAGCGTTTCTACATAAAAAAAAAAAAAAATCATGATTTGAATATTACACTTATTTATTTTGATATAACTTTATCATCTAGCTTTTTTTATTATTTTAAAAATAATATTTAATGATATTATAGGATATTTTAAAACATCAAAAATTACGATGTTATTATCTAAATATATTTTTTAAATTAGTAGGTTTTTGTAAATTAGTAGGTTTTTGTATATTAGTAGGTTTTTGTATAATTTTTCCTACAACATTATATAATCACAATTTAATTTTACCACTAATTATAGATTAGATGATTAGATTATAACTACCAAATGAACCAAACATTTGATGATTGTAAGGATGTCTCATCCGTAATCATTCATAAATATTTTGTCAATATGTAAAAATGTAAATAAAAAAATGTAATATTTTTTAAGAAATTATGCCATCTGCTACTTTCTTATAAGACCTCACTCTCGTGAATTTTCACCTACTGGTTCTCTCGACGTGTATAGCGTCCTTTAATGCTCTATTCGTCACTTTACACAACCTTCAACAACTTATTGTATAAAATATCCTTTTCTCTAAATTATTTAGCTTTCTAACGGTATGTTATACATTTATAATCCAATACTTTTACCCGGAAAAAAAGATCAACTCAAAAATATTTTTGCTCTTTTATGCTTTAGTTGATTATCGAATTCATTCAAATTTCATATTTCCCATTTTTCATCAATGCTAACAAGATGATATGGTTAATTTCTTGAAATCTACAAAATTAAGTATTGTTTGAAAGAAGACTATTTAAAACACTGGCATTTAAACCTTGCCAGACTACTTTAATTAACGTTAATTTTGTACCATATGAAATCCTATTAAATTTTACTTCTAATAAGCTTCTAAAATATTATATTTCATTTTTATGAAAAATTATCGATTTCAAGCTAAACTTACCACACACACGATCTTTTTGCAGGGCTTGGTCATTTGGACTAGGGAGACAGTTAAACGTGTATTTCTAAAGAAAATTCTGGGGAAATGTAATCATTTGGAACCCCAGTGTTTTCTTTAAAACAAAATATTTTTGTTATTGATTCATTTTATCAGAAATAGTAACCTTTATAATATTTAAACTTTACTTAAAATGATATCTCGACCAAGCAGGAAAAACTAACTTACTAATCATTACACATACATCATATTTAACTCATAAATGAATCTAAAATAATAATAATGAGGATTTTTTTTTATCGTATCCATTTTTATAATTTAAAAGCAATGCCAGTGGTAATGTTACGCCGGGTTTTATCGATATTTTTATTGGTGTGTCATATTTGCATAGCTACGATGCATAAAATCATTTTATAAAAGTAAAAAAAAATTCTTCTATTAACAAGCATCTGGAAGCAAACGCTGTGCCGGCTCCACTGTAATTACACTAACCGACCGATGATCGTCGTGTTATTCCTAAATTAGATAATTATACCTTAATTATAATCATTGGGAAGTAGGTATCCTAGCCGGTCCTCTCTGTAAATATGTTATTAGTGGCGATGTTATTTTTGGCCGATATCACTTATCCATGTTTTCTTAAAACGATTATTTATAGCTTAATTAGTTAAGAGAGTTTCTGAAAAAATTAAAAACATTAAATTTAATCGGTATAATTATAAGTTAGTTTGAAATGTAGATTGTATCTAATGTCAAAGGAATGCAGGAGTTAATGGGATATTAATTATTGATTTAGTTGATTTACCAGCAATGTTTGTTGGATAAGTTATACAGAAATGTATGAATAATCAAGTTTTTTTCCGCCCAAATTACGATGTAAAAAAAAAAAAAAAAAAAAAAAAAAAAATCAGTTAATACAAACCAGCATTAAAAAAAACTGAGTATCTTGCAGTTTAGAAAAGCATAATTTTATTTTTTATTATACACGTATAAAATAATATTCAATTTTAGCACTATAAATTGCATGGAACACCTTCAGAGTAATTGAGTTAAGGTTATATTCATAGGTAAAAATAAGGAGTTTATTATACTAAGGAATTAGATTTCATGGTACATAAACTATATTAAATAGTCATTATTATCAAATACAAAAATAAATTTAAAAAAACACCTTAGCCTGTGTTTGGCTTGTCAGCTTCTGTTACATTACATACTCGGCCGCAACGTTAGAAAAAAAAAATGTGTAAACAGAATGTGTCTACATTAAAAAAACGCTGCACATTATTATACCATGGTTTGCTCTTTGTTTATTCATTTAACGTCACTTTATGCTACCATAGCTTATCGGACGAAGTTACAGTGGGAGTTCTAGATTTTGCTCATCCGGGATTTATTAGGATAGGGATATCTTTAACAACTATCGACATCACACGGGGTCGGGACCACCTTTTTACGCCCCCTTCCGAAGGAAGGCATAACTAAGGATTTTTACTCAAATTAAACGGCCACTTGCAGGATTGAACCAGCGACTAAATCTAAACCTTTGGCATAGGAAGCTGTTATGCAAGCCACTATGCTATTGGAGACCCCTTTACATTCGCTTATTATTTTAAAATAACTAGATTAGGGAATAACTGTTCAAGTAGCAGTTTATAGGCAATATAATAATTTAAAAATAGCCTTTTACCACTGCTAGTTTCAAAATGTTTTATCTCTGATATTTCTGAACCATCAATGATTCTTGTTTCGTTTGGTAGGAAACTTAATTCCCTATGAAATAGAACTAACAGTAGAAAAAATTTGGTATTTATTTTTTTATTAACTAGGACAAACCGATTTTTTTTTATTCATTATTTGGGTCCTGCGTATCTTGAAACGTAAGCACTTAACTTATGGTCGATTACAAAGGTTCATTATTGTAATAAATAAACCAAAATAAAACAAAAACTTTCTGATTTATGCAATTTATGAATCAGGAAAAGACAATGACAATTACAATGTAAGGTTTTGTTATCTTTAAAAGAATAAACTTATACTACCGTAGACAGTAAAATAAAAATATAGTTAGTGATTATTCTGAAGAAAAATGCTGAAGTTATTGGTAAAGTTCAAGGAAGAGAAAAATCCTGAAATAATGATGAAATTAATTCCTAATATACAATAAAGAGGATTATGATAACGTCATTAATTACCTTCCTATTCTTCATAAGCACTTCTTTTCAAAAATACTTCCAAGTAATTGGAGAATCTGGAAGCGTTGGCTGGAGAATTGTCTTTGACTAAATTTATGACATTTTTTGTATGGCTATCTTAATATATAAGAGTATGTTGTTGCGGGAAGAAGAAACTTTATATTCAGAAACATGAAGACCGCTGTGGTGCCTACATAATGAATTCGATCTCATAGCCTAACAAAGCAATCGTGATCTTGCAGTTCACTTTCCGAGCCCATAGCGCTCCGCAGGCTCTTAACAGTTCGGCCCTTTTTAGCCAAAGCTGAAGGACCAGGGAACTTTATATTCCTATTGAGTAGGGATTTATTAAAATTTCGTCTAGCATTTGGTTTTGTAATGAGAAAAGAGAGCGTACATGGCTAGCACTAAACTGCGACACTATTCGGCTCGTTGCATATGCATGTCTACCTGGAAAGTGTCTTGGAGCGTCGAGGGGGGGCCGCTATAAATATTTATGTCCTGAGGACGTCCTATCCAATGGCCCCCTTGATGATGATGATATCTGGTCTTGTTTGTTGTTGAGGTCCAGCCTGCAATTAGACGCTCTTCCTGTACCTGGATGCGGCACGATTAACCTTTAATGTTCTCCAGCATCACCTGCCCTACAACACGGTGCAGTTTATCAAAGTCTGTCCCCGCCGGCTCTGGTCGATAATTAATTAAAGAGTCTTGAAGCTATCAGTCAGTGGTAACTATAATAAAGAGGCGCACAAGAAAAGTATGGGGGACTGGTAATGAATAGAGGTTCAGAGGCGATAAATCGTGTATACATTCTACACGAAGCCAAACGTACCCTTACCCATATGTATTGAATTTCATATACACCACGTAGACTATTGCAGGTGCACAAGAGATTTGATTTCTAGGTACGTAACTATTTAAAACTCCTTTTATAAACTAACGTCGGGGGGCGACCCTAGGGTATGGAGACCCTCCTGGGGTAGACCCAGCCTCTATAAAGTGGGTACCCAAATTAATTGGGGAAAAACCTGGCGGCTGAGCGTGATTAAGGCCTAATCACCTCATAGCACTGTCGTTGGCCTAGAAACAGTACGAATCTCTATATGTACTGAGCCCAAGACCCTTCATGGGTTGTAGTGGTACAGGTTTTTTTTTTTTTTTTTTTTTTTTTTTCTATAACTAACTGATCATTACATAGAAGTTTATAACTTTTCTAAACCGCAGTAGTTTTTAATTGTTTGTTTATTCGTTTAACGTCACTTTATGCTACTATGGCTAATCGGACGAAAAGTAGTTTTTAATATTAGCCAAATTTATAATTTACAATTTACATAAAGAGGAATCAAAATCTTATTCTACAAATCAAATTACTACCATGCGATAAGTTCTATCGTAGACTGGTAAATTGATTTGGTGGCCATAGATGGTGTGATTTTACAACTTTGTTTTATTTCATTAACCTACAGTCCATGGAATTGATATTTCGTTAATAAACGGATTCGGTTATTTATAAGATTAAGTTAATTATGTTATATATAAGATTAAGTTTGATAAACACTAAACGTACCTGAGACAAATTACATACCGACAATAAGCAACAGATAATATGGTACTGCGCATAATACGTAATGCCTTTTCTTTTACTTCAGTTGTTACTGTGCGGTTTTATACGGTTTATTATTACAGGAACTCTACGAATCGTACAAGAAACATATAGTTTTAAATAATGATTGTGAGAACTGCAATAAACAAAAATATGATTTTTATAGATACAAATCTTATTTAATAGTCCATGATTTATAAGTGCATCTTATAACTAGACTTGCAAATGTCTTTTCCGTAGTAAATATATCACAGTCTGTTATTAGTAGATCATGAAGTGCGGCTGACGATTTAAAATTTTTCTTGCTTCGTTTTAAATCAATTTGGGACTGTTACGTGAGGTTTATAAGACTATTGTATCAGGAATACATGAAACAAGTGGACAACATTCGAGAAAACTTAAACACTACACGCGAACCTAACAAAGACCCATCTCCTTTGAATGGAAAACTATTTGTCCCATGTAATGGAGCAGGATCCCATTGTCCTCTCACATTGGTGCCTGTATCAACCAATCAAGGTAGTTCCGTGTGAACTGTTTCCTTCTCGTCCATCAAAAGATTGAGATGTCCGAGTTGATTGGGTATTGTTTTCTGTTGCGGAAACGCTCCTGTCAGAGGGTAAGGCAGTGTTAAACGAGCCGTGAAATAGCCTCTTTTGGCGATAATGATATCAAGATTATGACAGGCACTTGGTAGAGTTGTAAGACAGGCCGATGTTATAACGTCATGAGATGACTTCCTTCCCCGACTAGGGTGTTCTAGGGGAATGCTTGCCTGAAAATGAAGATCCCAGGGTCTGCAACGACTGTTGTTTCAAATCACAGTGGTCAAGTGTGAAAGTATAGTCAAATGTGGTCGCAATTCCACGTATATCCTGCAACATAAAATTGACAACATAATATATCAAACTGCCTACTTACTGCAACAGAAATATCGAGTTATATAAATTTATTTAGGAATAATGAAATTAATTATTCGGAAGAAACATTTATTAATGATGAATAAATGGTTCTTAGCTCTTCCTCAAAAGTTTATTTTTCACCAGTAAAAATTAGAGCCACCGTTTCGAGGGCTTTCACCATCTTCAGTACTCACTGACAGCAACGTATCAGTAAGGTAGGTATCCATTTTTGGTTTATTATTTTAAATAATGAATCTTTGTAATAAAAAAACAAAAACATTTTAGGCCTTACGTTTCAAGGTGCGTAGAAACCGAATAACGAATAAAATAAAATCCGTTTCATCTAATAAATAAATAAATAAGAATTTTCGCACTTTTAATGCTATTTTATAGAGAATTAAAAGTTTTACAAAATGAAAACAAAAAAATTGAAATTAGCAGTGATGATATGCCATTTTCCTTTGAATTAAATGTTGCTTTTCATATTACATAATTGCTTTATGAACAGTTATACTTTAATACTGTTATTTGAAAATAATAAACCCATTTGCAATAATTTGCTGCGTTTTTTTAAATTATATCAATATTATAATAAATAAGAGGTCATCAATAATTTATAAAAATATAATGTATGAAATCCACCCATCACAGCCAAGATCAGGGGCCAAATAGTAAGTTGGCTGTAATGGATGGATTTCATGTGTTATTATTACAATATCGATTTCATAACAATACTATTATAAATTTTGAAAAACTTCTTATTTAATTTATTATTGACGAAATAAAAAAAAAAAAAGTAGACACTACCTCACTGATACATTGTTGTGAGTCCTGAAGGTGGGGAAAGCCCCCGAAACTCATAATTGTTACTGATGTAAAATATATTTTTGAGGAAGAACTAAGCAGCATTCATTTATCATAATTTAGTAATATAAATTTCATAGGCTTAGTATGAATATAAATGATCAATAATATCAAAGCGAAATAACATTAACAGGTTTAGAATAGTCATATCAGAAATACTAGGTACAGCTGTTTAACATTTTCACAAGTGTAATAAATATTTATTTATAAAATATATTTACCTTTGTGTTAAATATAGGAATCATTCTTGTTATGGCTTGACTAAGCACTATCTAATGATTAACATCAACTATGGGATAATCGTAAGTTCTCCTGTAAACCGCAGAACTACTTGCGCTGATTGGCTGTTTTTCGATCATAACGTAACCTCACATTATTCAATAACCAAAAGTTAACAAATCTCGATTATTCTTGCTATTACAGAAAATATATTTCTTTAATTGCTTCAATTATAATTTCCAATGATGAGACAAAAATAATCGATCTCATGTAAATAAAATTTTTGATTTCAAAATGAAATACCCAACAGACAACCGAAATGAAATTTAATAATGTTTTTAAAATAAAGGTATGATGCCGTATTTTTTTTATAAATTTCTATTTTGTGCAACGAGGATTGTTCATTAGGGCCGTTATCAGGTTAAAATAAAAACCGATTCCTTCTCTACGATTCGTGAAAAACGGAGGGAAACATATTGATGCTCTGTAGCAGATAAATGTTTCCAAACATTGTAAATTTAAAAATACAGATTTTACAGATAGTGTTTTTTATATTGTGGTGGTCGGTAATTTTCTAAGTTAAATGTTTTTTTTCCCTTCATTATCAATCCTCCCATATTCTACTTTTCCTTCTAATGGAAACGTAGGTTTTTCTATACATGCTCACTAATTCCGACGGGTAGGTCTTGTCTGTTCAACACATTTAAAGTTATGATGCCCAAAAGTATGTTAGATGAAAGAGGAAAACTCCAGCTCATCCTTGGATAAATTTCGGTGGCGCTGCTTTAAATACCACAGTGCTTTCTTATTTATCCTTTTTTTTTTTTTTTTTTTTTTTTTTTTTTTGGCCAAAAAGAAAAACCTTTTTTTTACGATAATGATTACAACAGTATAAAGTGTCGAAACCTATATGTTTACAGTTCATTGAGGTAAATTGCCGTTCTAAAAAGTATTTTTTGCATAAAATTTGAGTCATGTCCCTAAAACATTTAGTAATTTTACTAAACAAATATTTAGTATCTAAGTATAGTATAGGTATAGGTTTAGTATAGGTATTTAGCATCCAAAGACATTGTTTTGTTTTTTTAAATTTAATAATAGAGACTTCTTAGGACTTGTCAAGCTTATTAATAACCAAACGAGCTTAAGAAGATATGGGAAAATATATTTTTTTTCTTCATAGGAGGAAGAATAGAGTTGGCCAAATATTTCCTTAATGGAATTCCAAGGGAAAAAGATGACAAAAATATAATGAAACATTTTAATATAGATTTATATTATTACTATCACTTACTTATGTATGAAATATATAGTAAGGGAAAGTATTGCGATCGTTAAATTTTTCAGATCCCGTTTTCTACGGAAATTTAGGGTCTCCTTAGTCCAAATAACGTCCCGAAAAAAAGTCTCTTTATTTGCCCGTGGCAGGTGTGGTAAGTCTAGCGCGAAAACGAAAAACCTTAGATAACTGAAATTTCAGCAAATTTTTTATCAAAATCAGCCAACAAGAAGAGCTACTTTATACTATTCATTTTGCACTCAAAGATATTCTCAAAAATGGCTCTAATGAGTGTGATTAAACTCGCTTTATCGAATTTAATTAAAATTGAATGTGCTTTAATATGACATGGGTTTCATTCTGATCGGAATAGTCTGACAGGGCTTAAATGCCGATAGTAAAAATTTTCTTCTTCTAAAGCACATTTGATTTTATAGATTCTGATAAATTACCGATATCACCTTATTAGTATTGATAAATACTGGCTAAATAGAAAAGTTAACAGAATTCGATAACCAACTAAAGGTGAAAAGATTAAAAATAATATTTTTTTTATTTTTTATTTGTACATATAAGTTTATTTAATAGTACTTTAATTGATTTTTACAGCCGAGGTAAGTAAAAGTGTTGCTCGCACTAGATTTTTTTTAAACTCAATAATCCGAACAGTCTAGAAAATATGAATTAGAATCAGTAAAATAATTAAATTTAAAGCCCCTTAAAACATTTGATACACTTTTTATTTTCCTATATACTTCCCCATCCTTAAACATACTCACCACATATTTTTTGCACAATATTCCAGCTAGGCAAAAATACCCTTAATTGAGAAATCCTCTTTCTCTTTTTACTGTCAACTTCAGACTGTAAATAGTCCATATTATATCGTACTAAATGATATTGTTCTTGAAAAATGTATGGACTAAACTTAATTTGAGTGTCGTTTTTGCGTTTGGTTCCCGGGATATTAAGTTAAGGTGTCCGTCTATAACAGTCAAGGTTTAGGTAATCATTTTATAGGAGAAATATATTTCAGGAGATTAATCTGATCCCAAAATAAACACACAGTTGAATAGAACTGAAAATAAATTAAGAAGTATATCCAGTCTCTAATCAAATAATTGGAGCCCCGTAGCCTTAATTAAACTAGGTATAAAAATGGCGTAGTAACATGGATTTTGCATAAAAGATAAATTAAAAGACCTGTAATCACAAAATCGAAATCAAATGCTTTTCATATACATAGTTTTTCTTGTTTCTTTTACAATATGCACAGAGAATATCTTTTAAAATGTATAGGGATCGGATAGGATTATCGATAACTCATACGCTACTCAATTTTCTTAATTGCTTCAGTTGCAGACACCGATCTTAATAATTGAGTCTTGCAAACCTGGATTCTTATCTTGTCGTTCGGCTCAACAGCACCGTCTATTACTTATAAAAGTAACAATTAACCAGCGATTTATTAGAGTAATAAATAAAACTGTAACCTGATATTGCTGATGGCATAGCTTCAACATCTACAGAATATTAAGGACTGCCTAGCATTTCTTTCAAGTGTCTTTATGAGTCCTACAGGATATAAACTATGTAGACTAATTTAGTTTAATTTAGTCTAATTTTTTTATATATAATTTATATATTGGTTATATCAAGACATATCACTCACAACATAATTGTATACCATTGTTTTCATTTTTTACAGTGCTTCACTGTCATTTCATCGAATTACGAATACTCCCAATCCTTTGGTTGTAAAAAAAAAAATAAATAAACAGTGTTTTTAAAAATGTTTTTTTCCACATTTACGATGCTACATGGTGTCCCTACATGCATTGTTTCATTTAAAAATATTTATTAATTTAACAATAAACTTATATTTTTTCATATTTCTGTCTTGATAGGTTCTAAAGTTTTTTTTTTTTTTTTTTTAAGCATTCATCATCTATCTATATAACCATCATCTCAATTATGATGTCATCAAAATATTCAAAAATGAATATGTCTATGAAGCTGAAACTATTAGTTGTATTCTCACTAATCTCTAGGTGTGCAAATAATGGAGGGAGATTGATACAATTCGACCTTTACGTGGTCAAAAAAAAAAAAAAAAAATGATTTCTAAAGCTTTAAAAAACTTATTCTTTAAATAACTCAAAAGCTATATATATATATATATATATATATATATATATATATATATCATAATTAATTTTCTGACATATATAACAAAATCATCTACATTAGAACAGTATTAGAAAAGATCCTAAATATTTAACAAATATATTAAGGCATATTATTTCCATGTTTTTTGTACAGCCAAAATGATTTTAAGCCACTAAAAATCATCTCCCTATTGAACTTAAAATCAGTACCAAAATTTTAAAAACACATAGTTTTTTTTTTAAGGTGAAACGGTTGATCCACCAATGGAATTAATATAAATTTACGTTCCGAAAGAGTTGTATGCATATACAAGGTATTATATCTTCTTAATGCTATTTAATAATTATAAAATTAGGAACTATACTTAACAACTCTTTATTATTTTCACAATTATAAGAGCTGTTTTATTCAAACATCTTTTGTAATTAATATATAACACGAGGATTATGTTTAAAATAATAACATTAAGATATGGCTATAAATAATAACTTTATTAAAAATAATATAATTGAAAAAAGTTACTTAAAAATAATTAAAAGAGTAACTGATAGCGAAGTTACAACTACAAAAAATTAGTGTTATAGTTATTCATATATGTCAATAAAAAATCAACACGAATCATTCGTGAGCAAAGTCTATCGTATAATTCGTTTCGGATCCCAAGAGTCAACTGGCCTAACTCTTGGATGAGGACCAAGTTTTTTAGAAGTTCTGCTTTAAATGATCCCACTATCTACCTATCAAAATATTAATGATGGAGTTTATTTGACCGTTAAGAATATGAGGTGAGGAAGATGGCCTGGGGGTGCGGACATCAGAAAGAAACACTCATTAAAAAGTAGTACATATTTTAATTGTATGCCGACGTTTCGGCCTACATTGTGAGCTTTCATCAGGGCTATATATAGTTACATTGGTTTTTATCTTGTTTCTCTTAGCCCTGATGAAGGCCCACTATGTAGGACGGAACGCCGGCACACAATTGAAGTACTACTTTTTAATGTGGGTTTCTTTTTGATAACCGCACCACCAACCATCTTCTTCATCTGTCAAAATATTAAGTTATATCCTCAATTGATAGTAATGATTCTTATAATAACTTCTCTAGTCTTGTGTGCTGACTTTTACAAAGGGCACGTTGTTTTATTTAAATTTCTTTATCGTCGCCAATATTATATCTTCTTAATGCTACTTAATATGTATACACTTAAGAACCATACTTAATAACTCTTTATTATTCTCACAATTATAACAGCTGTTTTTATTTAAACATTTGTAGCAATTAATATATGAAACGAGGATTATGTTTTAAGAATCACATTAAGATATGGCTATAAATAATACCTTTATTAAAAATAAAATAATTGAAAATATTTACATAAAAATAATTAAAAGAGTAACTGATAGCGACGAAGTTAGAACTATAAAAAAGTTACTGTCATAGTTACCCATACATGTCTATAAAAAATCAAAACAAAGTAAACAATAATATTGATAAGCTTCATCGTCTGTGGATCTATTTTGAGCCAATGAAAATTTATTTACGGCTTAAAAGAAAACTCGATAAAATAAAAAATTAAAATCTATAAATGGAGAAAATTCTTGAATACACATTTTCCACTAATCGTGATGAAACACATTTAAAGAAAAATCCTAATTAATATATTACAATTTAGGTTTGTTAATTATCTATCCGAAGAGTGGTGTGAGAATGAAGCTTGAAAAAAAAATTCGCATGGCTCAGAAATTAAATAAGGTGAAGTTAGAGGAGGATAATTAACGTTATTCCTGCAATTTGAGAGACAATCTAGATAGGGATCGGATAGAGAGAACGAAATTGAAAAGATGGACGATAAAGGTCATTAGTGATGCAATGGGCAGGCAACCATGTGAAGGATTTTTCAAAACGATGCTAGGTCCGCCTATTTTCGCCTGATAATTCTGACATTGACAAAACAATTCTTCCTGTTCTGCACAACATAAATAATTCAAACATTAAATTAGACGAAGGATGTCGGTATCAAGTTGCCTAAAAGAAACAAGACACTTTGGCTCTTTCCCTTAATGACGAACCTCTTTAGAATGAAGACTATTTATTTTCTTGATGTGTAACAGCTCGTGTTCAAGTCTTCTTGCCATTAACCTAATCTCATTAATGGTTAACTTTGATTGTTGCTAAAAAACCTATTAAATTAATAGCATAACGTCTTAATAAGGCCCTTATTATTTTTTAAATCATATTACAGTGATTTATTTCAATTTATTTTGGTTCGAAATTTAAGTGCATAAGTACTAATTAAGAATAGAGACTGTTTTGACTAAAGTATACCTAATAACTATTTTAAGTATAACTATTTTAACACACAGAATATAATTATATATATAGGGTACATATGTTGTATGTCAGTCACGTAACCCCCGAACAGTACAGTGGTGGTATAAGAGACGTAATGTATTGTATTTCTCGCTCTTAGGTAATTATTTCTTTTGAGCGAAATTGCTAAAAATTTGTATGGACGATCATAATCCAGGCAAGGCTGCACAATCGGTAGCAGGAATAAATTCCTTTCCAGATTTCAGTGTCTTAACTCTGTTTCCTTAAGGTTTTGCGTACCTCTAAAGTCTCTATAAAGTGTGTTGGAGATTGATTTTGCTACTTTACTTAGAACTACTACCTTGAATTCTTTTGGAATTTTTGAAGTTTTGCGGCCCTAAAACTCCGTTGAATGTTGGTGTTGAAGGAATTAAAATATTTTTTTTTTACCAATAAATAAATCAAAAACCATACTAAAACAAAAAAACAAAAATAATTTAATAAAAATATACTAAAGAATTGAATTTTATAGTATTTAGTACGTACATTTGCAAGAGAAAAAAATAGGTAAATGTTATGAATAATTTCCGATAGGTCATTTTACATTGCTATGTACACTGTAAAAAAAAATCTTTTCAATATTTTTTAACTCTCGAATAATTATTGGTATGCTCCGGCTTTTAAAGAGCACCTGACAGGCACATACATTGAAGCCTAAAGAGTACAATAAAGGATCCTTGAACGGCTGATTGATTAACAAACGATTAATAACGTTTGATAAGACTTAGACAAAAGGCGCGCTCAAAGAAAAGCAATACAGAAGCGATAATTAAATCAAAGGGCAGTCAATTATGGCGAAACAATAAAATCAATGAAAGTAGAATCCTGTAAGTTAAGATGTTTTCCTGGATTATTTTTTAATATTGATAAATTACAGATGGCTTATTAAATTTTGTAACATATTAAGTATAGTAATTTTAGTTTTCCTCATCGTTTGAACCTTACATACCAACTATTCATAATCTATGCTTCACTTGTTTTGTAAGAAGTGAATTTCGTTTTAAGAATGTTAATTTTCTTAATATAATTTATTTTAGAATAGCGCATACAATTTGATTTATTTATATATTTTTCAAAGTGTCATATTATCATAATAAAATTGACACAATGCTTGGCCGTCAGATTTTCTACAACACTTTTCTACTGCCAGTTTTAATGAAACATTGTTCTCCAGAGTCATTTTTTTTTAATTAAGTGTTGTTTTCTACTCCAATTATGTGTATTATCCATAAAGTAACCAAACCATAAACTTTGGAGAGTATGACTTCCACGTCTTCATTTCCTCGTCCACCAGGGCCTATAGTATGCTAGTTTAGACTTTTGACCTTCATATTTTAATTTATTAACCAAATCCTGATTACTGTAAAATAAAGTATCTGTTATATCCTAACTCGGTTAAGATAGGTGTTGAGTTTCAGTGGCTAATTATAACCTCACATTTATTAAGTATTGAAATATTCTTAAATATGACATTTTAAATCATCCATCTTGTCAGTTATACAGTAGGGAACGAATCGAATTGGTGGATTTTTTGTATTTTTAAAAAATCTGATCCAATGTCTGTCAAATCCATTCGTAGGTTTTCAACCTATAATTTATCTCGTGAGTTCTGTTTAGTACAAAATACGACTCTGGGACTTAAATACGTAATCGATTTTTCCATATGTTTTCCGAGACTGTCTTAAATCATCATATACCTCAGGATATACCTCTTTTACGTTGGAAATTTCACTAACACTGTCTTAAAATTAAGTACTAATGTTCATTTAGTTGTTTATCTGTCAATGTTAATTTATCAAGAATTTAAATTGTACTTTGAAGAATAAATTATTGTTTGTTTTTTTTTAATGTTGTAATCAGCAGCTGCGAGGGTGACAGGCATTTGTTTTATTGATAGACGATCAGTTATTTAGTAACCGCTAGTCAGTGTGCATGTATAAATAACAGTGTTGCTCACTGATGTGAAATGGCTTGAGTTAGTTGTCCCATATTTTTAACTTATTGGAAATCGATAATACAAAAGATTATTATAGAATTGTCGTTGGATAGGAGAAACATCGCATCGCATATAGAGAGTGTAGAAATTCGCAACAGAAGAAAGCCATTGTCCCTTGCACATACATGATTATACCCTCTTTCTAATTAATATAAGGGTATTTATGTTTTCACAATCATTATTCATTTTATTTAAGCTCAATGTATTTACACAAATAAACAAAAAAAAAACGCTGCAAATCATTACACAGTGGTTTGTTATTTCCAAATAACTATATAAGGTTATAACAATTTATATAGCTGTTTTTAGCTGATGATTGTTTCGATTTTTCTCTATCTTCAATAACAACCAAGTTTTGATGGAATTAAATCTTTTATAATTTGTGTTAAATATGTAGATCAATTTTTGTTTTTTATTTCTGTTTTTTTTTGGTTCTTCGCACATTACTGATTGTAAAACTCTCTCCATATTTGTCTATATCTTCAAAAATAACTGAGTTATGGGCAAATTTGGGGATAGAAGTTCAATTTTTTCCCTTTCTTAAAGATATTCGATTTTTTTTTTTGTGGGGAGGGAGAGGAAGGTTTAAAAAGCACTAACATACCTTTTCTTTATATCCGAAAATAATGGAATTACAAGCGTATATATAGCAAAGATTTAATTTGTTTTCCATTATTTATTTATTTATTTTTTTTTTCGCACTTTACTGATTCTAAAACCCTATACATGTTTAAAAAAACTGACTAATGGGCGTATTTATATGTGAAATTTCAAATTCAATTTTCTTTTCTTTCTTTTTTTCATTGTGATTGGCGGTTTTTTGGTTAAAAAACATTAATGAACTTTTTCACTATCTTCAAAAATAACTGAGTTTTTGCACTAAATCACTATTAATCGGTCAATATTTTAAAAATAACCAGCTGATATAAACGTTGTAGTTGTTAGGATCATTTTTGTTACAAGCCCGAGTATTTTTGTGAAAATTAAAAAAAAATGATCCAGTTATTTCGAGAAAGATCCTCGGGTTTACGAACGGTTTTTTTTGTTGTTGTTCGTTATTCGGGTTCTACTCATCTTAAAACGTTGGCCTCACATTTTGAGGGGGTGAGGTAGTTTTCTTTTGGGTTACAAAGGTTCATTATTCAATATAATAAACTAATACAGCAACTCATACTAATGACCGGGTTGAGACTGCGAGAAAATGCGCCCCTCTTCCCAACTTTTTAAATTTTTATGAATTTACCTTGTATATATTTTCTTCGTTCAAGAATGTTTCTTAAACTAAGTTTAAAGTCTTATTCTTCAAATCCATTGATGTCTGTAGTAGTTACCCTAACATGAAACGCCGAACGGTACGAGCGCATCTTCAAGAGTTAATAGGACTGATGTAATTGGCAGAGGTGTTCGGGGTGGTCCAAGCGGTCACGACTCAAATTCGAGCCTCGCACGCAGGAGGAGACTCATATATCTTGAGGAGGGCGGTAATGAGGAGGGAGCGTTCAATTAGCCCCGTCGATCCCTATCTCGGACTATATCTACTGATAACGGAACAGGAGCCCGCTAGATAACGTGCCTTACCGTCTCCTTAGTTAAATCCTTTTTTTAACTGAGAGCTACTGGCCAGGTTGCTAGGCTGCATCCGTCCTACAACAGTATCTCTTAAAAGCAACGCACGAAGCGCATTATCTAGATAGCCTAATGATGCAAAGTCAACGATAATAGTATTTAGATAACAACGATTAAGTGCGACGAAATGAGGTAAGGGAAACCTCTTATAGTACCTCTTTCAATTTACTACTGACGCACCTACAAACATTTGGAAAACGCATTATTCCAAGCAATGGCATTTGTAACATGCATGAAAATACTCCAAGGTGCAGTTGGGATTCCAAAGTTTTATTGACTTGAACTATGGATGTGTTGTCCATGGATGTGTTACACGGATTCTATTTTATTATTACTGTTATTATTATTATATTGTCTTTTTTATGTGTGACTCGCAGTCTCGGGTAAAACTTCGTTCAAAAAAATATATATTTTTTTAAAATATTTTATTGAATTTTATAACTGTATATACAATAAATACAACCAGAAATGTGCTGAATTATAATAAAGGACGTGAAAAGTCTTGTGAAGAAATCATCCAGCGGTAGAACTTTAATGTTTATTTAAGTTAGTAGATCTCGAGGATATCTTTTTTTCAATCGGTGGATTATCAGGAACATGTAAGGCTGATAGGTTGCGGACAAGGGGGTTTATGTGGGTTGGGAGTTTGGAATTAAAAGTGATATATCTAGTACGAGATAGGTCTGCAAGAAATGGGATATTAAGGTCGTTTTATAAGGATGATTTTATTTGTTGTCGATGAAAGAAGCATTTAGGATTGATTAGCGAAGGATTTTGGATTGTAAGGATTTTATGCGGGAGGAATTAGATGGATTAGGGGAGCCCCAGAGCTCAATTTCATATGTTCAGATGGGCCTGATAATGATAATATAAATGAGTTTTTTGTAATACATTTTCTTGTAGTTCTGAGGCGTCATTCAGGACTTCCATTTGATTATTTATTCATTTCCTCAACCATGTCATTTAACTGATAACGTTTTCTTGGGTAACATCCGCTGACATCATGTTATACTTTTCCTTTTTTTTTGTTCGAAGAACCAATGTGGCTATTTGATTTTCTTTCTTTAACTTTCCTTGATGGTTTTTGTATTTTTATATATATATTTTTTTTCAGAAACAATTCTTTATTGAACAATATTACAATCTGTCCAATTTAGGACATTTTTAATAGGGATAAAGTACAACATTCATACTGCATTCACACGATATATACAAAACAATAAATTTATATAATAATAATACAATATAAATATATACAAAACAAAATCAATAAAAATATATACAAAAGTCACTCATACCCATATACAATTCACAAGCATACAGCACGTTCGGAAGTGTGAGTCAGGTGATGGCACAACTGAACATTGATCGTACATTGATTTCGTGCAGATCTGCTCAGTTTTATCACGTAGTTTTCTAGAATCCAAAGCGGAACTTCCCGATGACTAGGCTCTCGGTCGAGATCCGCTTCTGGGCTCCTCGAATCACCGCGGCTGTTTCAAAATTGGAGTACTCTCCCTCTGTATTTTTATATAGTATTATTAGATCACGTCAGGACTTAATCTAACAAAAATATATACAAAAACTACCCCTGGTTTCGGAATGGATAGCTGATATTTCCAATCATAAAATAATTTGGTAGCTAAATTTTACTAACATCACAATAATGCCAATCATAATTATATAATTAATTGTGACGCTGCTTTCCAAAAACTGCTGCATCCATTTTAGGAAATTTTACAAGAATCTCTTATCGATTTATTATTAAACTAATTTTTATTATTCTTTTAGCATAAAATATTTTTTTTGTTTTTTAATATACTTCCTAATAATTTCTTTGGGAGAAATTTCTTATAGTTAGCTTTGCCAAACAAAATGGTAACTTAGAAACTCTTAGCTGCCTGGCGTAGGTGGAATTCATCACACCTCATTCTGACCTCCGACGGACTTCTCTCGATGGACTTGAGCTCTTCTGCTCCTCCAATAAGACTGTAGATGGAATACCATTGACTCTCCTGATTCTCTAATATCACCCTCATCCCCTCTATGTGATATGGGAAGTGTCCGAAGGCGGCGGTCCAGCTTTTGTCGGCTAGTAGTCTAGGAAGTTTCCCGAGGTATCGCGAGGGGGCTCATTGGAGAATCCAAGTGGTGCAGGTAAACGCTCTTGTAACTTTTGTCGACAAAGGCTTATTAATAATTATTTTATTAACATTAAAACAAACTAATAATGAATTAACTCCAGTCATTATTCACTATACACAACACTAGATAAATAGATACGCAAAGATTTTCTTCCCATGGTTTACAAGTCCAATGATAATCATTTTTTATAAACATTTAAATGAATGATATACATACCAAAACACTCACACAAATTTTCCACACTAAAAATAATCCTTTTAAAGTCACATCATACAGACTTTGTGGGTTATTTGGCCATACGTTTATTTTCTTACTAACCAAAAAAAGATATGAAAAATAAATACACCACCTATCGAAACTTAATAAAAAACCAACAAAATAAACCTAAAAACACTTGGCCATTGTAACATTGATCATTCATGGATCAATTTGTTTCGTTAACCGATCTAATCGGGCGTGGATATCGAATGCAGCCGATAATTATATAGCCCGGATGGGAATCTGTTCATCTCCTGATCCAATCCTCTGATGGTAAGAAGTATAATTAGGGAGTACCTGTGGACGGCTGATAAGGAGGGGATTGCCTTACCCAGGATAACAACTATTTGTTTTAGTCGTCTTTTATTTTTTCCACGATTGGAGTTTCTCGAGGTCAGTAGAAATTCAAAAAAGAAAAATTGTTTTTTTTTTTTTTTTTAATATTAGAAGAAAATATGTTCATAAATAAAATAAATAAAAAGCTTTGCAAAGAACATTATTAGATGAATTTTATGTTGATGTGTAGTTAAAACCGTAAGGAGTAACACTACTTACTAATACCATTACTAATTCAATCCGACGACTTTGTTTATGAGTATTTCATTTTTTTTATTATGCTACATATGGTAAATAATAATTTATAGCAAGAATAACAATAATACGTATAATTTAGCTATCGTTATATTAGTTACTCATTCAACTTTTTTTTTAACATCGAATACATTTTTATTTCGAGCCAGATTATGATTTTACTTGTTTTAAGTATACAATTACATATCAGAAGAATTATGTATACTCGTATTTATATTAACCTAATACGTTCTAGCTTTAATATAAACGTAATCGTAGTATATCGTCATAACTCTTTTGGAAGATAAGTGGAAATTAATCACATTCTAGGGTAAAGTCACGCAAAAAATAAAAATAAAAATAAATAAAATAAAGTGTAGTTTAATTTTCACAACTATTATTTTTTAAGTCCTAGTTGTGACAATGATTAAATATCTTCAAATCATTTTTAAAATCGAAGTTTAAGAGAACGTTTTACCATAAGAGACTACACACAAAACATCCTAAGCTTGATATGTTTAAATATATATGTTATAAATTAAGTATATTTGCTTTTCCTGCTCAAATTAAAATAATTTTTCTTTCATATGGTCAGAAATTCGATCAACTTTCAAATGAGTACTTATAATTTTATAAGAGATGTATTGTTTTTGAGTTATTGGAAAACAATTTTTTTTTTTTTTTTATGATTTCAGATGTCTTAAGACCGTTCCTCCCAAGGAAATAAATAAATAAACTCCGATTTATCATCTATACGGTTGGAGGAATATTCTGGAAAAAATTTAAGCTTCACACAAAATTCATTTTTGAGGTACTACTTGAAATTAAAATAATTCATTATTATTATTTTTTATTCTATGGTATCGAAAAGACCTGAATTATTCTGAATAGAAAATAGAGCATTGCTCTTGTCATCCCTTTTTTTTTTTTTTAAGTTATATATTATTTTCGAGGTACAGGACATCCTATAGGACAACAGTTTTTGTAGAAAGGCATAAAGTTTATGAAAAAGGGTCATTTGAATGATGTCCGCTTAATAAATGAACATTTATATTATGATTTGTAAGATCATTCTCTTAAAACATAATTAATACAACTAAAATCTTTCTATTCAAGAAACTCTGC